>ML783237.1:311171-335165 GCA_009831015.1 Picea engelmannii | reverse complement strand
GGATGCACTACTGTTTTCATAAGAATATACAATAACTGGTCTCTATAAAGTAGACTAATATTTTTCAGTAAAAGAAAAGTGAAAAATTGTTAATAGCTCAAAACACTGATTCACCCCCCCCTCTCAGTATTTTTCCAACACATAGTACACCACTGTTTTTACGTGGAAACCCAAAGTGAGAGAAAACCACATAATGCTTTTTCTTATATGTCTTTAAGAATTACATTCATTGGAAGCACCAAATTCCTTTGTTTTCCAGTTGAAACTGGAAGGAGGCTCCAACCCCCTAGTTTCTTAGGCTACAACCTAAGGTAAGATCCAACTCCCAAATTCTATGGCTACAACCCCCTATGTTCTCTGGCTACAACCGGAAGGTGGCTACAACCACCTGTCCTTTCCCCGCCCAACTACCCTGAAATATAAGTAGAATGATGGAACCACTGTCACATTATCACTGTGATATATATTGTTGTAAACCTGTACCAATCAACCTACACCAAATAACCTATAACAACCTGTGCCAACATGTACCATAAATCAACCTGTACCTCAACTTTTACCATAAAAAAGTGCATCAACCATGCACCAAACCTATACAAATAACCTGTCCAAACAACCTATCACAACAACATGTCTCATCAATATTATCAACCAAATAATATCTACTCACGAAAACAACTCTCAACCATATGCACAATATCACCAAGATGTGCATGAACCAAGCATAACACAACAACTCATAATCATCACCAAGATCAATATGTGCTTCTAATAATATACCAAGACAAGTATGCTACATCATCCATAAACCGCGTGTCAACAATACTACTAACAAGTGCCTCCAACCATGTACCAATCATGCATCAACTACTCATCGACTATGACTCATCAAGATGTACCAACATCATCAACTATACACCCCATGCATGTGCCAACTCATGAACTATATGTCTCAACTATGTACCCGACATGTACCTCAACCAAAATCCCTCATCAATTTCATCATCCAAGTCTGATTTGTAACTTTGTAACATACCTGGTGTATATGATCACATACTTGCAAACCTTCCTTAAATTTAACAACAAGAGACTAGCATTTTCATCAAATTTTACTTTAGTCTCACGTGACTAATTTTGGATTAGTTAACAACCCTAACTTGCAATAATCATAACTATGTACCTGTAATAAATAAAGATCTGAAAATGGTACACAATGTTCTTCGGCGTCGTTTATGCAATTCCTCCCAGTTTCACTACTTTGAACCTCTCATAAAAGGAGTTATAGAAAAAATGGCATACCTTATTGAATTCTAACTTATTTTAGAGAGTGAATTTGTAGAGCGTGCTCCACACGAAATATTTGTTTTATGGATATGAAAATGGTACATAGAATACTGTAGATTGTACTATAACTAATACATTAAGTCTTACTAAATTTGGATCTATTATAAATAATTTATGACGTTTTTACCCGAAACATCTATTTTAGACTAGTTTCAGGACTAGCCACAAACCCTATTTTCCACGGAGTGTAACTCCAAAAAATAAAATGACCCACAAAATGAAATTTTTATCACAGCTACTTGGATATGTTTCCTCTGTAGATTCTAACCTTGTACAATATCTACTGCAGACAGATATTCATAAAAAGAACAAAATGATACAATGGAAAATACAAACATTACACAGAGATTTTTCCCCTGGAAACACAAACCGGAAAAACCAACATATTCTATATTCATTCATATGTGATACATTGTTTACAATACAATATACATATATGATCCAGTGGCATCCAAAACCCTAACCTAATGACCTGTATTAGTCCAAAACCCTAATTCCTTAACCGGAAATAGAAAACCATTAGCAAAAACCATGTGCCGAAAAAACACCTAAATACGTTGCCCCCAAACCCCCATGCAGGGGGCTTCGCCCCTCTAACCCCCTTGTGTGCATGGCGCAGATGCTCAGACACTACTACTCGTGCAAAGAATATAACACATACCCAACATTCTCCCACTTGTTGTTTTCTTTGCATACAAGGGGTTACATGGTTACATAGTCAACAATCCAGGGCAACAATGCCCATGGATCCTCTACACCAAGAGAACTTCTCAGTTCTCATAGATTTTGTTAATGAGTCTGCAACATTCTTCAAAGTGTCCACCTTCATCAATGATACTTTATTTTCTTCAATCATGTCTCTCACAAAGTGATATTGAACATCAATATGCTTTGTCATTGAATGATAAGCCGAGTTCTTCGCTAGAAAAATTACACTCTGACTGTCACACTCTATCCTTACAGCTTGTTGTACCAACCCAATACCTAAACACAATATTTGTAACCATACTGCTTCCTTAGTTGCATGATTTGATGCCATGTATTTAGCTTCTGTAGTTGAAAGTGCCACTACATCTTGTCTTTTGCTCATCCAACTTATTTCTCCTCCAAACAGGTTAAACACATACCCGCTTGTAGATCTCCTATGATCCAGATCTCCAGCCCAATCTGCATCCACAAAGCCATGTATATCCACCACTCTGTTCAATCTAGGTCTTCCCTCGTAGCACAATCCATAGCTAGCAGTTCCACGCAAATACCTGAAAACCATTTTTACTGTTGTCCAATGCTCCTTCCCTGGTTTTGACATATACCTACTCAAAAATCCCATGGCATGTGCAATGTCCAATCTAGTACAGACCATTTCATACATCAAACTGCCAACTGCACTCGCATATGGAACATGAGACATGTCCTCCTCTTCTTCATGTGTCTTAGGACACTGATCCGCAGATAACTTTACACCAACAAGAATAGGAACCTTGATCGCTTTACATTCCTACATATTAAACCTCTACAATATTGTCTCGATATATTTTCTCTGATTTAACCATAGTTTCCTCTTTTTCCGATCTCTTTTAATTTCCATGCCCAAAATGAAATTTGAAGCACCGAGATCCTTCATGTCAAATTTAGAGGACAACTGAGTTTTAATATCCTGGATAATCTCCTTGTTGTTTCCTATCAGCAACATGTCATCCACATACAAGACTAAATAAATCAAATGATCACCAATTAATTTAAAATACACACAGTGATCCTATTTGGTTCTTGTGAAACCAAGTCCCAGCATATAAGTATAAAAATTTTGGTACCACATCCTTGGTAATTGTTTTAATCCATACATGGACTTTTTCAGCTTGCATACCAATTCCTTCTTTCCCTTCACACCATAACCTTCTGGTTGCTTCATATAGATTTATTCTTCCAGATCCCCATGCAAGAATTTTGTCTTCACATCCATTTGTTCTACTTCAAAATCAAATGCAGAAGAAACATATAACAGAAATATTATAGAGGTTAACTTGGCAACAGGAGAAAAAATCTCACCAAAATCAATTCCCTCAACCTGGGAATAACCCTTTGCTACTAACCGAGCTTTGTATTTCTCCACTTTTCCTTCTGCATTCGGCTTCTTTTTAAATACCCATTTGCTTCCAATGGGTTTTCTTCCAATGGGCAACTCCACTAGATCCCAAGCCTCATTATTATCCAAAGATGTCATTTATTCGTCCATGGCCCTTTTCCAGAGATTTCCATCCTCTGAATCCACTGCCTTCCTAACATTTCTAGGATCATCATCAGTAATAGACAAAGCAGAATTTGAACGAAAATCAGATGGAGTATACCTTTCCGGTAAACTTATTTCTTGAACCGATCTCCTCAATACTGGAGTAAGAGGATCTTCTTCTTCTTATTCTTATTCTTCTGTGGAGTCTAATTCATCATCCTTTAAATCAAACTCTATTTTCTTTGGTTCTTCCTTACTTGGTAGGACTTCTTATTTAAGAGCATCCTTCATTTCTCTAAATACGACATATCGGCTATACACTACCTTCTTAGTTTCTGGGTTCCAAAGCTTATAACCTTTGAGATCATATTTATATCCAATAAAGATACACTTTTCGGCCTTCTTATCTATCTTACTCATGTTTTCCTTTGGAACATCAACATATGCATCACAGTCAAATACCTTGAGATGTGTGATAGAAGGTTTCTTACCAGTCCATACCTCTTGTGGAGTCTTGTCATCCAACGCTGATGAGGGTGATTTGTTGACCAGGTAACATGCAGTACCCACTACCTCTGCCTAGAATTATTGCCCTAACCTGGCACCACTGAGAATGCACCTTACTTTTTCCATCAACTTCATGTTCATCCTTTCTGCAACTCCATTCCGATGAGGTGTATATGGAGTAGTCTTTTGCCTTGATATACCGCACTTCTTACAGAATTATTCAAATTCATTTCTGCAGAACTCTCTGCCATTATCTATCCTCAACACCTTAATTCTTTTCTCTGTTTGATTCTCAACAAGAGCCTTAAACTCTTTAAACCTATCAAAGACTTCAGATTTCTTCCTGAGGAAATATATCCAAGTCTTCCTCAAGAAGTCACCTATAAATGAGACATAGTACACAGATTTTCCCAATGATGGGACCGACACAGGTCCAAAAACATCATTGTGAACAAGCTGTAAAATTCCTTCTTCCCTCATTACACCAGAGGGGAATCTTACCCGATTATGCTTCCCATATAGATAATGTTCACAGAAATCAAAATCCAGAGAGCAATTAGACATACTTTCAACCATACCCTTATCGTGTAGTAGTCGAAGACCCTTCACTCCGATATGCCCTAGTCTTTGATGCCACAACATAACCTTTTCTCCAAAGACTATAGGAGTTCTTTCTTCTTCAACTCCAATATCAGGAACAATGGAACTATTACACCCATCACTAATAGTGCTTCCTTGCAGCTTATACAGATCTACAAACCAAACTCCCTTTAGCAACACCATTGCTCCTCGAACCATCCTATAGGTTTCCTTTTCAAATATTGTTTTTACCCTTGCATCGTCCATTTTTCTTATAGAAATCAAATTTCTAGCCAAACCTAGGATGTGCATAACACCAGGCAGTGTTCTAATCCTTCCATCTATGAGCCTCAACTTGACTCTTCCTCTTCCTATGATTATGGTTTTCAAATCATTACCTAAGAAAACATTACCTCCATCATACATTTCATATTCACAGAACCACTCCCTGTGGGGATTCATATGAAAGGATGCACCAGAGTCAACCAACCATGCCTCATGATCTGCATGTTTGATTGAAGAGGCCAAGTACACATCCCCTCCTTCTTCCTTGGAAGTTTTTTCTTCTGTAGAAAGAGATTCTTCAGATCCCTTCTTTTTCTCAACCTTGGATCTACACTACTTCTTGTAGTGCCCTTCTTTTCCACATCTCCAACATACCCTTACAAAATTTCCGGGAGATTTAGATCTACCCTTAGACTTAGATCTCCCACTTGGGAAATTAGATTTATTCCTTTCCTGGGAACGTCCTCTTGCAAATAATGTGTCTGTGCTCTTTCCTTCCATATTCTTCCATCTCATCTCCTCCGAAAAAAAGGATGAGACCACTTCTTCAAACTTCAAGGCAATTTTATTACTACCTATAGCCACAACCAGACCATCCCAGGAGTCTGGTAAAGAACACAATAAACTGATACATTTATCTTCATCTAAAATTTTAATCTCAACAAATACTAACTGACTTACAATAGTATTGAAGGCATTCAAATGCTCTACTACTAAGTCTCCATCTGTCATCCTCAAGTTATACATCTTCTTTCTCAGGAATAGTTTATCCACTAGGGACTTAGAATGATACAAATTCCCCAACTTTTCCCATAAATCCTTGGTTGTAGCTTCCTCTAACACATTCAGTAATATTAAATCGGAGAGACACATTCGGATTGTGCTCTTTGCCTTCCGATCCAACATTTTCCAGTCATCTATTGAAGTTCTTGTAGGTGCAGTACCTGGATCTACCACGATCCACTGATCTTTTTCCACCAACAGATCTTCCATCTTGAGCTTCCACAGCTCAAAAATTTTCTCATTAAACTTCTCGATCTTCATCTTCGAATTGATAGTCATTTCTTTTCACCTGAAAAATCAATACCATTGATCTCCCACTGTAACAAGGCTTATCACAGTCCTGAGCCAAACCCTTGACCACAAAGGTGTCCCCCTGAAGCCAATAAAGCTCCGATACCAATACAGATTCTAACCTTGTACAACATCTACTACAAATAGATATTTAGAAAAAGAACAAAAATATACAATGGCAAATACAAACATTACACAAAGATTTTTCCCCTCGAAACCCAAACCGAGAAAACCAACATATTCTATATTCATTCATATGTGATACATTGTTTACAATACAATATACATATACGAGACAACGACATCCAAAACCCTAACCCAATGACCTGGATTAGTCCAAAACCCTAATTCCTTAATCGAAAATAGAAAACCATCGGCAAAAACCATGTTCTAAAAAACCACCTAAATATGTGACATGTTTCTTGAGGAAGGTGACACATTTCCTGAGGCAGAAATATTTTTTTCAGGGGTGCTGCCCCTGAACCCCTATGCACCCAGCACAAACACTACTACTCGTGCAAAGAATACAACACATCCTCAACGGCCTCCATATTTCACGATCTAAATCTTTCTAGAAAAACATTTATTGCGAAAATGGTGAGATGACCTGTAATTAACATACCTTAGAAAACATCATCAAAATAATTTATCCTCCCTTGAATTTTGGCCTTCTTTACTTCACCTTCCCTCTGAAATTCGCCTTAGATATCCTTTGGTTACCTTAGTCACTTGTAGATATTCAATATGCTCAAGTGTCATTAAAATGAGATACCCTTGCCTCTTATTTATACTTTTATGTAGCTTCCTCAAGGGGTTACCTTTAAACCACTTTCCTTATTTTAGTGTTAACCCACTTCTAACCACTTGTCCACTTAGTAATTTCTCCATTAACTTTATTATTTAAATAATTTATTTTGTATCCACTTTGAATTATAGTACACTCATCACTTCACTTTATTATTTAAATAATTTCTTCTTTGCAACCACTTTGACTACTTTGACCTTTTGGGGATTCTAGATGACTCATGAGGGTTCTCCAACTTCACATGGCCATAACTCTCTAACCGTGAGGAGTTATGTGACGTTCCACATACCATCAGAAATGGAATGACATGTACTATCCATCTAGAATAGTATTACCTTCAAATATATTAAAACTCATACCATTATACATCAAACAAACTTGGGTCCATTACCAAAACCTGTGTGCTACCCAAATTCGCTACCATACATTCTTGAAGGGTTAACATCAATGAAAACCAACCCAAATAATCAACAATATCCCCCTTTAGCATTGATGGCAACACTCTGATGCATTACTGAAGTCATATCACTCATGCTCCCCCTATGACCATTGCTCCCCCTGGAACCATGACTCTGTGGTCTTTCTCCAAGTATTTACCTTTGCATCTGATAAATCTCTCCCCCTTTGTCATCAATGGAAAATGTATCTTTCCATCAAGAGTTACTCCCCATGAATGAACTCTTCTTGAAACTGATCTCCCAACCTGAATTGTCCTCTTTATGGTGTGTCCTCGTGTAAATCTAAGACATATAAGATAAGCATTCAAAAACATTCAAAAGCATTCATTTTGGAGTAGAAATTACTCTAAGTCTCTTGCGAAGACACTCAAAGGATTCCCATGCAAGGGGTTTTGTAAATATGTGTGCCACTTGTTCTTTTGTGCCCACATATTCAAATCTGATGTTCTTCTCTGCAACCTATTCTTGTAGAAAGTGATACTTTATTCGAATGTGCTTCATCTTGGAGTGCATTACTGGGTTCTTTGAGATATTGATGGTGCTTGTATTGTCACAATATATTGGAATGGGATCATCATACTCGACTTGTATATCCGTTAGAGTTTGTTTCATCCATAGAACCTATGTACAACATCTTGTTGTTGCAATATACTCTACCTCGGCTGTAGATAAAGATACTGATGATTGTTTCTTGCTTAGCCAAGATACTAAACACTCACCCAAGTAGAACGTTGCTCCACTGGTGCTTCATCGGTAATAAATGCAACCTGCCCAATATGCATCTGTGTAGGAAACAAGTGATATATCATTTCCTTTTTGATACCATAATCCAAACTCTTATGTTCCTTTCAGATATCTGAAAATCCTCTTCACTGCTAAGACATGTGATTCCTTTGGTGATTTTTGAAATCATTCCATCTGTCCAACTGCCTGCATTACATCTGGTCTGGATGATGTCACATATAGTAAGATACAAATCATTGACCTATATTGCCTCTATTATGTAGACTTTCAATCATCATATTTGCTCAATTTGCAATTGGTTTGCATAGATGTAGTAACTGGTTTGCAATTTTCCATTTCGAACCTCTTGAGCATTTCTCTGATATACTTAGTTTGAGAAATAAAAATTCCTTGGTTGCTTTGACATATCCGAAGACCCAGAAAGAATGATAGTTCTCTAATTAATGACATTTCAAATTCATTATGTGTATCCTTTGCAAATTTCTAGCTTAACCTGTCATCATTGCTACCAAAAATTATATCATCAACATAAACTTCAATTAATAAAGTACTATCTTGAGTTACCTTGATGTAGAGGTTGTTGTCTACACTTCCTTTTATGAACCCTGACTATCATAGATATTTATCCATTCTAGAGTACCATGCTCTAGGCGCCTGTTTTAGACCATACAAGGCCTTCTTCAATTTTCACACATAATCTGCATTCTCTGACAACTAAGATCCTTCTGGATGTTCAATGTAGACTTCTTCTTCAAATTCCCCATTCAGAAAAGTTGATTTCACATCCATCTTATACACTTTAATATTCTTGGAGCATGCATAAGCTAAGAGCAATCGGATTCCTTCCATTCTGGCAACTGGAGAAAATGTCTCTTCAAAGTCGATTCCTTCAACCTGTTCATATCCTTTACATACCAATCTATCTTTGTTCCTTGTAACATGTCCATCTTCATTCAATTTATTTCTGAAAACCCACTTTGTGCCAATCACATTCTTATTGTTTGGTCTTGGAACCAATTCCAAAGTGTCATTCTTCTCTATTTGATCCAATTCTTCATCCATGGCCTTATTCCATAATTCATCCTTGCTGGCCTCTTCAAAACTATTTGGTTCAATCGTAGATAAGAGTGCTAGGTGCATTTGTTCTGGTGAACAGATTCTTCTTCTAGTCTCAACTCTTGCATCTTTGTTTCCGATAATCTGATCTGAAGGATGGTTCTTTTGTACTCATTTGCTAGGTGTCTTTGGAGGAATGTGATGAACTTGCTCTTCTACTTATGTCTGATCCTCTTCATCTTCCCCTTCTACTTCTTCTTCATCTTATGCTTCTTCCTCATAAAGTTGTTCCATTGATTCATTTTCTTCTTCCTTTAATCTCGTCCACATGTTTCATCAATTGTTACATTGATTCTTTCCACAACTTTGTTCAACCTCAGATTGTAACACTTGTATGCTTTCCTTGTACCTGCGTAACCAACAAATACTCTTTTCTCCACACGAGAGTCAAACTTTCCCATTCTTCCATCTTCTCTTCTGATGTAGAATTTTCTTCCAAATACTCTGAAGTTCTTCACATTTGTTGGTCTTCCTTTCCAAAGATCGTAGGGAGTTGTCATTTTTGTTTCTGAGCATTACTCTATTTTGAATTTGAACTGATGTATGCACTGCATGTGTCCAAAAAATTTATGTCAATTTGGAATCCATTAGCATTGTTCGAGCCATTTCTTGTGTAATTATCATCCATTATGATAATGTTCCTTTGTCTTTGAACAAATCTATGAATCCATGCTCTCATCCACTATCATATATATGTTCAAACCTGCTAAGTGTTCTTATGAATCCATCTTTGTCCATACTGTCCAAGACTCTATTGCGCAATTGTTCATAATGTTGACCCATTTATCACTATACTATCATGAAGTCTTCACTACTACAACTGATTAATCTATCAAATTGTACTTATGTTAACTGACTGCTCTGGATTTTTCTACTCAAACTCTGCAAGATGCTCAAGGATGGTTCTTTGGTCTGTCACAACTATCGCATAGACTCCCCATGTATAATATTCATATTACCTGGGAGTCTCTATGTAGGATGACTCAGAACAATTCTTGCTTTGATGTGTATTCATCATCATTGTCATTGGCAGATTCATCATATCTCTAATCTCTGACTTCTTTCTTTCTGTCTATGGATTCATCTTTCACTACAATGCCTAAAAGTACAATCTATTGAACATGTTCCTTATTTACCTATCCTTCTTTTCTTTCAGTTATTTTCCAAACCTTTCTGTATCTGACATCTTTCTTTTTCTCTGTAGAATTTTATTCATCTCATTTTATTGTCAATCTTGTGATCTCTGAGACCTGATCTTTGTTCACATGTTCTTCGTGTTTTCTTATCCATACTTTCTTATATCTGATATCAATGTTCTATTTCATGGAAGTATCGATCATGCTTCTACAATCACTAGTTATGTGTCCATAGTTATGACATTTGTAACATTCAATGTCACATGGGGCCACATAGTGATTTCTTGCTTGAACATTTTTATAATCCGTGCAATCTGCAACCTTATGTCAAAAATTAGTACAATAAAAACAATGACCATAAAATAAATTTGCATACCTGGGGGTGAATGATCTTATTTGTGGTGTAGTTTTTCTAAATTTATTCCTTGACTGATCATGACCATGATTGAAGATTCTTTTTGGATTGAACATGTATTGTCTTCTTGCAGATGTATCTTTAATAGTTTTCTTAGATTATGGTTGACCATGATTCCTTCCTTTGATTATTTCTGCATAACTCTTTCTGTTTTCTTCATTCTTGTTTTCTAGCAACCTAGAGTGCTTCTCTTCATTCTCTATAACTGATGTGGATGTTTCTGTCTCTTCAACGTTCTTGTTGATATTGACGATTTTAATTCTCAATGTGACAACTTCTTCTTCAAGCTTCTCGACCTCTTCTTCTTTCTTCATTATCTGAGACTTCATGACTTCTTCTATTATTTTCTCTTCTTCAAGATGGATTTTTAATGTGATTATTTCTTCTTCAAGTCCTTACTCTTCTTGACCAAACTCTACCTCAAGCTGGTTTAGAACGTTAGTTCTTTTCTTAAGATGATTTGTCAATATATTTTCTCTCATTTCTTCTTCTTCCTTCTGTGATGTTATGTTGGCTTCCAAATACTACTTTTGATATTTAAGATTTTCTTCGATCTTTCTGGCTTCTTCTAGCTGAGTTCTTAAGTTCTTGATGACATGTTGGGCTTCTTCAAAAATGTGATCACTTTCCTTTTGTTTCATCAATTCTTTCTTGAGTGACTTGTTTTCTTCTCTTTTTTTTCTTAGTTCATCTAAAGCATTGATCAATTCTTCTTCATAATTGTCTTATTTTTCAATTAGTTTTTCTGTCTCATTTCCTTCATCGCATTTATTTCAAGATGTTCATGTTTTTCACAATTAAATGAAAACAACATACCTCTGTTGATTATGTACTCTTCATTTTATGAATTTGTTTGACATGGTGAACATATTTCTTCTTGATCTGTACCCGCATCTTTTTTGGCATTTTTTGAATTTGTGATGGGTGAAGAATATATGTCATGTAACTTATCCCAAAGTTCTTTGGTTGATGAACATTTACCAACCTTTTCTCTTACCGGATTAGGTAATCCTTCCCAAATTAAATCCATTGTTATTTTTTTATTCTTCTTTAATTCCTTCTTGGCTTCAGTCTTTTCCCTTTTTGAACTATCATATCCTATAACGACTGATAGCCAAATATAATACCCATGTGCCTGTAAAAATTATTTCGTCCTTCCACTCCATAGCTCATACTTTAAACCATTCTTACCATTAAAAAATGGTACTCCATTCTCAGAATAATCCATGATCTCCTTCCAGTGGTTAAATTGTTTCCTCTAGGAACCTACTCTGATACCAGTTGTTGGATTACTAAGAGGGGGGGTGAATCAGTAATAGAGCAATTTAATCATTTTTAACCACAAAATACAAGTGGTATATCAATGTATCATTATCATCCATTAGTTGTAGAGTAAATAAACAATGAACAAATGAGAAATCATACACATACACAGTACACCAATGTTTTTACGTGGAAACCTAAATTTGTAGAAAACCATAGAATTATGGTTCTTATATGTCTTTAAGAATTACATTCATTGGAAGCACCAACTTCCTTTGTTTTCCAACTGCAACTGGAAGGAGTCTCCAACCCCCTATTTTCTCAGGCTACAACCTGAGGGAAGATCCAACTCCCCAATTCTCTGGCTACAACTAGAAGGAGGATAAAACTCCCTATGTTCTCTGGATACAACCGGAAGGTGGCTACAACCACCTCTCCTTGCCCTGTCCAATCACCCTGAAATATAAGTATAATGATGGAACCACTGTCACACTATCACTGTGAGATATACTACTGTAAACATGTACCAATCAACCTGCACCAAAAAACCTGTAACAACCTATACCAATAACTTGTGCCAACATGTACCATATATCAACCTGTACCTCAACTTGTACCATAAACAAGCGCATCAACCATGCACCAAACCTGTACAAATAACCTGTCACAATAACCTATCCAAAAATCTTATCACAACAACCTGTCTCATCAATCTTATCAACCAAATCATATCTACTCACCAAGATCAATCACCAAGAGAACTCTCAACCATATGCACAATATCACCAATATTTGGATCAACCAAGCATAACAAAACAACTTATAATCATCACCAAGATCAATATGTACTTCTAATAATATACTAAGACAAGTATGTTAATCATCCATAAATCATGTATCAATAATAGTACTAAAAAGTTCCTCCAACCATGTACCAATTATGTACCAATCATGCATCAACTACTCATCAACTATCACTTATCAATATGTACCAACATCATCAACTATACAGCTCATGTATGTGCCAACTCATCAACTACTTGTCTCAACCATGTATCCAACATGTACCTCAACCAAAAACTCTCATCAATTTTATCATCCAAATCTAATTTGTAACTCTTTAATAGACTTGGTGTATATGATCACATACCTGCAAACCTTCCTTAATTTTAACAACAAGAGACTAGCATTGTCATCAAACTTTACTCTAGTCTCACATGACTAATTTTGGATTAGTTAACAACCCTAACTTGCAATAATCATAACTATGTACCTGTAATGAATAAAGATATGAAAATGGTACACAATGTTCTTCATTGTCTTTTGTTCAATTCCTCTAGGTTTCACTACTTGGAACCTCTCAGAAAAGGAGTTATAGAAAAAATGGCATACCTTGTTGAATTATGGATTATTCTAGAGAGTGAACTTGTAGAGCATGCCTCACACGGAATATTTGTTTTATGGAACTAAAAATGGTACATAGAATAATACAGATTGTACTATAACCAATAAATTTAGTCTTACTAAATTTGGATCTTTTATGACGAAGTTATGACGTTTTTAGCCAAAACACCTGTTTTAGACTAGTTTCAGGACTAGCCACAAACCCTATTTTCCACGGAGTGTAACTCCAAAAAATACAATGACCCACAAGCTGAAATTTTTATCATAGCTACTTGGATATGTTTCCTCAATGACCTCCATATTTCACGGTCTGAATCATTCTATAAAAAAATTATTTTGAAAATGGTGAGATGACCTGTAAATAACATACCTTAGAAAACATCATCAAAAGAATTTATCCTCCCTTGAATTTCGGCCTTCTTTACTTCACCTTCCCTCTGAAATTTTCCTTAGATATACTTTGGTTACCTCAGTCACTTGTAGATATTCAATATGCTCAAGTGTGATTAAAATGAGATACTCTTTCCTCTTATTTATACTTTTATGTAGCTTCCTCAAGGGGTTACCTTTAAACCACTTTCCTTGTTTTAGGGATAACCCAGTTCTAACCACTTGTCCACTTAGTAATTTCTCCATTAACTTTATTATTTAAATAATTTATTTTGTATCCACTTTGACTTATATTACACTCATCACTTCACTTTATTATTTAAATTATTTATTCTTTGCAACCACTTTGGCTACTTTGACTTTTTGGGGCTTCTAGATGACTCATGATGGTTCTCCAACTTCACATGGCCATAACTATCTAACCGTGAGGAGTTATGTGACTTTCCACATACCACCGGAAATGGCATGACATGTATTATCCATCTAGAATAGTCTTACCTTCAAATATATTAGAACTCATACCATTATATATCAAACAAACTTGGGTCCATTACCCAAACCTTTGTGCTACCATAATTCCCTACTGTACTTTATTCAAGAGTTGAGATCAATGAAAACCAACCCAAATAGTCAACAGTTGATAAGTCGGCTTATGGATCTACATTGAATCCCACTAATATTATTTGGTGGATGTTTGAGCACCAGTCTGAACCATCTATCTACCAAAGTGTTGGGGGAGATACCTCCATGCACACCCTTGATCACCAGTGAGTGGAGTTATGAAATAAAATCAAGGTTTTGATTTCACTTATGGATCAAGGAACATTAGACGTCACTCTAGGTTAGGTGGAATCAAAGGGAATTGTCAGGATTACCTAGGAATTATCAAGTCCTGAGTTGTTTATATTTATTGTTTTGTGATGAGTGGCTAGGAGAGGTAGAACTCGTCGTATAGGTATTGGGTGAGGGAGACTGCAACCAATGTTACACCACTTAACATTCCATAAAAAAAAATTGGTATAGGATTTTTTCCAAAAAACAAAAACACATTTTCTGCGCTTGGGATCATTGTGGAATTAGGTAGAACTTTGGAGAAAAAGGAAGGTTTATGGCTAACTGTCATAGGTGAGAGCACATGATTGAATATTGTGGGCTCATAATTCTTGTGTATGGCCCACGTGGATGCACGTGTAACATAGTATGTTGGAAAATTGGTTGTCATTGATGTTGTTGGTCATTTGGTTGTCATTTATGTCAACAAATGTTATGGGTGTATTTGGAGAAGTATCCAAAGTGGTCCCCTTATGGCGTAGCTCTAAGCATGGCCCTCACAAGAAGACGCTTTGAATAAGTTTACAAGAAACCCATAGGTGTGTTCATGAAGCCTGAAGTTGTTTTGGGAATAAGGACATGAAGGACAATGTAAATGCATGTAACACACTCATATATGGATATTCCTCGTCATGTTATTTCCAACGGTAGGTGGAACGTCACATAGTTCTTCACGGTTGAGGAGTTATGAGGTCATGAAGTTGGAATCCCTAGATATGGGTTAAGAAGCCCCTAATTGGTTGCAATATGGGTTAAAAAACCTCTAAATGGTTGCAAGTCATTAATTAAAGGGTAAAGTGGTTGTAACAAGAAATTTCAAGAAGCCCTAAAGTTAAGGAAAGAGATTACTTAGAAAAAGTATATATACACCTCAAGAAGTCAATCATAAGTACATTCACACACACATTCTATTGAATATATTCTATGTGAGTAAGTGATCCTTATATAAGGTAACCAAGGATATCTGAGGTAAATTTAAGAGGGAATATGAAGTGAATAAGGGAGAAATTCCAAGGGAGGATGAAGTTTTGTGATGATGTGTTCTAAGATATGTTATTTAATGGTCATCTTACCATTTTATCTATAAAAAAATTTCTAGAATATTATGATAGTGAAAATTGGTGGAGGTTGAGAAGACATGTCAAGGTACCTATGATAAAAATTTCATATTTTGGATCATTGTATTTTTGGAGATACACTCTGTGGAAGATAGGGTTTTGGGCTTGTCCTGAAACTAGTCTCAAACATGTGTTCTAGGTAAAACAGTCATAAATTCTTCATAGAGGATCCAAATCCTATGATACAAATTGTAGTGGAAACATAACATTATTTAGTATATTTTTTTCGAGTTTCAAAATCAGATAGAAAATATTGAGTGTGGGGCATTATGTACAATTTCGCTCTCCAAAATAGGATAAAATGTAGGAAGGTTTTCCATTTTCTCTATAACTTTTGTTCTAAGAAGTTTCAAACCCTGACATTTTGAGGAGATGGAGGAAATATCTCGGAGCATATACGGATAAAATTTGAGACCTTTGTTCATTATATGTATGGAGTTATGCTTGTTTAAAGTTAGGGTTTGTGACTAATCCAAAACTAGTCTCATGAGACTGAGGTAAATTTTGATGAAGATGATAATCTCATGTTGTTGAAGTTGAGGAAGAGTTACAGGTTTGTAATATTGTGTATCAATTCAGTGATAGGATCATATGTATGCTTATGTGTTAGTTTTAGGATTATGCTTATGTTGTTATGATACATGCTTGAGGCATGTCATGGTAGTGATTGTGCATGATACACTTTGGTGATGGTATCCATGTGAGTGGATTAGTTGGTTGATGGTATATCAGTGATAGAGACAGTGGCAAGTTGGATTATTGGTTTATCATCAGTGACAAGTTGATGTGATAGTGGTATTCATAGGTTGATGTGACAATGAGAATGACAAGTTGGTTGACATGATAGTGACAGTGACAGGTTGGTTGATGTATTGGTGACATTGGAAATGGCAGTATCAATGGTAGTGATAGTGAGTCTACACGTATAATATATATTCTAGGGAAATGGGACGCAGTAAGGAAAGGGGTTTGTAGCCTCCTTCTAGTTGGTGTTGAAGATCTTAGGGAGTTGAAGATTCCTTCTGGTTGGTGCCTATAAATCAGGGGGTTGTAGCCTCCTTTTGGTTGGTGTTAGAGAACTCAGGGGGTTGGTGCTTCCTTCAGGTTAGTGCATGTAAATCAAGGAGTTGTAACCTCCTTCTGGTTGGTGTTGGAGAACTAAGGGAGTTGGTGCTTCCTTTAGGTTGGTGCCTATAAATCAAGGGGTTGGTGCCTCCTTCTAGTTGGTGCTGGAGAATTTGGAAGTTGGTGCTTCCTTCAGGTTGGTGCCTATAAATCAGGGGGTTGGTGCCTCCTTCTAGTTGGTGTTGGAGAATTTGGAATTTGGTGCTTCATATGAATGTAATCCTATATATATATATAAGAAATCATTGTGGTTTTCTCCCATTTTGGTTTCCACATAAATTATGGTGTATTGTGCATGTGGTTATTTGATGTGATGATACTTATTATGGTTATATTCTCATGATATATTGAAGGCAATCATAAATGATATATCGATGATAAAGTTGAAGTTTATATATTGTGGTTTAAAGTGGTAAAAAGTGTTCATATTGATTCACCCCCCCTCTCAGTATTCCAACAATTGGTATCAGAGAAGGTCCTTCAAGAATGGAATACCATAGTTCGATGGTCAGAATGGTCTGAAGTATGAGATGTAGAGCAAAAGAATGAAAAATAAATTATAGGCACATGGGTATGATGTTTGGTACTTATTTGTTACAGGATACACTCATTCAAAGAAACCGAAGACTATAGCCAAAATGGAATTAAAGAGAAACAATGAAATAGCAATGGATTTCATCTTGGAAGGATTACCCAATCCGGTAAAAGTCAAAGTGGGACAATGTTAATCAGCCAAATAACTTTCGGATAAGATACAAAATTTATACTCGGAGGAATCTCCTCTAGAGCATGTTGATCATGATAAAGAAGATGAAGAAGAGGCTGAGTTAGTATGGGAAGAAAGAAGCTCATTAGGTCAGACATATTCAAAAGAAGAAGATTATGAGAGACACCTAACCAGTGCTTTAGACAAGCTAGTGAAACAAAGAGAGAAAAACAAGTCACTCAAGGAATAATTTATCAAGATAAAAAGGGTGTCTCAAAATCCCAACTCTGAAGAAGTCCAACAAATGATTACAAACCTAAAATTCAAAGCAGAAGAAGCTAGAAGGATTGACGAAGCATTCAAAAGTCAGTTGGAAGAGAAGCATTGTTTGGAAAAAAAAATAGTAGCACAAAGAAAGGAAGTAGAGAAGAGAGAAAATATTTTGACTAGCCATCTCAAGAAAATATTTGAGGGCTTAAATAAACTTGAAGCAGAATTTTGTCAACAAGAAAGAAGACTTGAAGAAGAAATTGTCTCCTTGAAGACCCAACTTGAATAAGAAAAGAGAAAGGAAGAATTCATGAAGATCTAGATGATGAATAAAGAAGAAGAATGTGAGAATCTTGAAGAATAAGTTGTTACATTAAGATTTAAAATTGTCAAGCTCAGCAAGAACGTTGAACAAAAAGGAAATAACACATCGTCAATAAACAAAGCTGAAGAGAAATTTTACAGATTGCTAGAAAGAAAGAATGAAGAGAAGACTAAGATTTATGCAGAAGTCATCAAACGCTTTACTAAGAAGGAATAATGTGATCCCTCAAAGAAGAACATTCCAAAATGAAGAAAACTCAAGAAAAATATTACAGAAGAGATGGATATCAAAGAAGAACCTCCACTTTCAGGTATTAAAGAATCTTCAATCATTGTGAAGGAAACAACATAAGAGAAGATCGTGATCCACCAAGGCATTTTGTATCTAAACCCTTGAAAAATAGCTAAGCATTCACTTAGAAGAAATATATATGCACAAGAACTCTTGTAAGCTAGTTTTCTCATTATTCTCCAACAAAGAAAATGAGAGAGGTATCCTCCTTGTATAGTTAAGGATCTTCCTAAATACAATGTGCTATCTTAATGCCATGAGCTCAAAACCATTGTATGAATCAAAACCCTGGGGAAATTATAATAGATGAGATAAAATATCCCTCAAAACCCTTCAATACAAGAGTGCCCCTCTCAAAATGGCCAAATACATCAAAATAAGGCCAGACATGTGGACTAGAGAGACCTAGGAGAGATGTGCCCCTCAAAAAATGTGATGGCGTCTCATCAAGGAGTGAGAGGTGAGTTAAACATGGTCTATGGACCCAAATGATCCTCTAACCAACTCCCAAAATATAGGGAATGGTCCAAACATGAAACAACCAACTCCCAAGATGTGACATAACCCTCATATGAGTGGGACATCCAAGAGAGAATCCAATGGTAAGTGTCATGTGTGGCCACCTCAGTGTGGGTGTTCCTCAAGAAAATCAAGGTGGTCAATGCCACATCACCCACTGGTCAACCTAACCACCCGTAACTACTCCAACAACCTATAATTGTCTCCTGAAATGTATAAAAATATCTAACATGTTGTCCAAGAAGGGAATAAAAAAGCACAAGTATGATTACAATGTCTAACTGTGTAAGGATAACAACTTTGAGTGGTCCATGAGGAAAGTGTGATGATGTGTCCCTGTCATTCCCTGATGAACTGTCACATATCCCAATGCAATTACATGTATCCCAATGTAGTACATCAATCCCAAGGTAAATGACATAGATCCCAATGTTTGAAGATGTGATCAAATATAAGTACATGGAGATCCAATGTGACATCATGGATCCCAATGCAATGTCACAAATCTCGAGGCACGATACACATATCCCAATGCAAGGTACCCACTTGGAGTGATGGGTCTAGCTTCTTGGAAATCCCATTAGATGATAACACATAGTGATCTCTCTTAACACAACATAACAGATAAGGGTTAGTTTTAATATTTTTGTAATTTTTACCAAAGGGAAACAACAATAACCCTTATACATGCAACAAGTCCTAGGAAAACAAGTATTTCTAAAGTCTCTAGGTGAAAGATAGGTAATATGATGAATAAAGATGGAAAAGGGAAGGTAAATACTTCATGTGATGACCCTCAAAGTCATTTATATGCATAGGTATTTTTATTTGTTCATCTAGCTTTCATGAGCTAGGATTTTTTTCTATAATAGATTTCAAGAGGGAGCTTTAGCATTGAGTTACTTTCCCTCGGAATTGTTTCTTAATACCCATTTATGCCTTTTTATTTATCTGTTCATTATATTCAACAAGTCCTTTTTTCATTAGATAATGAGAAGAATTGCATAACAACAATATGACACCTTGTGAAGGTACCTTTGAATTTGTCACCCCTTGGGGGGTAACATCTGGCTCCTACTCGAGGACATGCACTCTAATTCTAGAGTGTATGAGAAATCTAGAATCTCTTGCAGACTTCTGACCTACACACCATCTGACTTGACAAAGGCATGAGAAGGGGCGAATCTACCACCTTGGTGAGATAAAAACTACTTTTCAAAAAAATAAAATAATTTCACTAAGTATAAGCATGAAAACACATGCAATACATTATTCTAAGGAAAATCAAATGCATCAATCAATTCAATCAAGCAATGCATGGAAATAAACACACAAATGAAGGAAAACATGCATGGAAAGCAAACATGCACTCTAAAATCCTACTCAAGGAAATAAATGGATTAAGGAAGTATTGGTGATAGAGGGTAAGTTATCAAGGTTCAAGGTAGGATGGTGATCTTGAAGTACAAACCTGAGACCTAACTTCAATTGAAAGATTGTGTCACGACTCACAATTATTTTGAATCCAACAACACATAGGGATAATGTAATCAAGTGGAAAAGGTGGCTCCAACTATGAGTATAGTTGAATCTCCTTGTTTACCATGATCAAAGGAACAAAATAACCAATATGACTTAAGGTTGGGCTTCTTTCCTAATAACATCCTCCCAAAGGTTGATTATGCAGTTCTTGTAAGTGATCATTATTCTTCCATACATCATCCTTAGCTTCCTTATATTCAAGTGCCAAAGAAAAAGCGAGGATTGCCTAACTACTCGAGTCTTCATCCAACTTTCTCACATATTCATTATTGGGTTGATTAGGGTCTTCAACATAATATCTTCTGCAATTTTCCCTATCCAAATTCACAAAAGTTCCATCACGATGAGGATAATAACATATGAAAGGTCCATTTGCAAGGATCCCCCTAAATGAACAGTGAACTTCCTCGACAAAAGAATCCCCCAAGAGTTTGGGATATGAACGAAAACATCTATCATAACCGTGACATCTAGATATATATTCAATCTTACAACCAAATTATTTATCACACCAAGCACTTCTACCTCTCTCCTATCCATGGCACAAATGTTCTAGTATGGTCTTGTTACCTTGAGGACTAATTGTTGTATTGTTTTCGAAGACATGGCATTGGTTGATGCCCTAGAGTCCAACAAACAATTTTTAAATAACAAATTGTTCACTTGCAAAGATATGTAAAACGAGTCGCGTCCTCCATTCAATCCTCCTTTTTCTATAGTTTTCAAGATTACAGTTGTATTGTCAGATGACTCTTCCTTTCCTTCACCTAATCCCAAAATTTGTTTGATTTTCTTTCTTTGTGATGGTATCTTCACAAACTCAAGGAAAGGGATAGAGATATGGGATTTGGAAAAGTAGTACTTCAAATCAATATTGATATCTTCAAAAGTATCTTTTGACATGTCTGAAACATCACTTGAAGTCATTGTTGGGTGAATTCATTGTTCTCTTTGTAACATCACTTGGGGTTGCAAATCTTGGGCCATTTGAGGTTGTGTAATAGGAGCACTTGGCTGGGTTGGAGGCTCTTTGGGTTTAGGTTGAACTTGTTTGTCCCTTTGTTGATAAGTGACCCTATCCTTTTCTAGGATTTATTTCTTCCTGGAGGGATTTAGGGGATAGAAATCTGGAAATATTGGATTGATCAAGGTCCCTTTCCTTTTCCCATTTAACGTGCTCATTAGGAGAGTTGGAGAAAACATTAATCTCATTGAAAAAATCACCGACATAGTTGATAGAGTTTCTTGGCCCATCATTGTAACTCTCACTTGCTAATATAATAGCTTCCTTGGAAACCAAACAAGTGTCTTGTTTATCCAATAAATCACAAGGTTTACACCATGGAAAAGGCTCTTCTTCTACCACATTGTTTGACTCTAAGGAGTTGGGAACCTTTTTTTCTTGATCATGTTGAAATTGTATTGGTCTATCCCAACCACCTCACGCTCTAGGTTGAAATCTATTTTGATGGCCTTGCCTTTCTAAATGGAGTATCTTGTTTTTCATAGCTTGATTTTGTTGTTGGAGGGTTTATGTTTGTTTAAAAAAATGGCTCCCATCATCTTCATAATATCAACTAGAAAGGTCATCATCTTATTCTCAGAACTTGTAGCACTGAAAATATTCTTCTTAGGTTCACTCTTAGTCATGGAAGAGCTTGCTTGGTTGAGTATTCCATAAGCACTAAAATTATTCTCAACCTTACATAGTCTTAACTAGAACCATCTACAATCTATTTTGCAAAATGTTGAAGTATAATTTATCCAAACATGCCACAATGACAAATCGGTGCCTTAAATGGGTCCAACAATCTTGTGAAACTATTGAATGTTGCATCCTTTCTGATCATTGTTAAAGGATTTCTTAGTTGCCTAAAATTGCAGAAAATAAGGTGCATATGTGATGATAATATAGATGTTCTTTTGGCAAAGTTTTATATTTTCTTGCTCCATATATTCCCTAGAAACAAATTGATGCTTAATATGTGCCAATGACCTTACAAAACTACAAACATATTTCAATTCATTTTTACTACATGAGAGAATTGTAAGAAGAGGAGTAAATCAAAATGTAGTTTTATAAGACTCTAGAGAAAATTGTGGACATTTATTGGAGTAGAAATTTATGGAGAGGATTGATGTAGGAACACAAAAGTGTAGCCACAATTTTGATAGGTGATGATAGGGTAGATTGTTGACTAATCAAAAATTTGTTGAGAAAGAAAATCATCTTAAGGAACTAGATTAAGTCAAACTTGATAGAAGTAAACCACACATAGCATACCCTATGTTAGATAACAATGATTGATCTGGATTGGATCATCATATAATTTTTCATCTATTTTGGTACTTTCGGGGTGGAAAAATTGGAGTTGTTGACTTGTAGGTCCCATTTCAGGGGCAGGTCTCACTTTGAAGACTTGGGGTCTAGAACCTTTCAAAGACTATTTGAGGCCTTAGATGACTATTTTTGGGGTCAAAACTTTGCAATCATAAGTACAACCTCTTGACACTATTTTAAACTTCGATATCTTTCCAACGACATGAAAATCACCTCAATTGGAGTTCATATGTGGAAGTTATGCCTCCTTCAAGTTGACCTATCTCATTGAGCACCATGATATTGAGTGGATGCCATGTCATCTTCCATTAGTCATAAATGTGGAGCGACTCACATGTGGTATTTCAAGATTAGTCTAGAGGGTCTAAAACCCTAATAATAATTAGGGGTCGAGGCATGTGAAAACCCTAACCCTAACCCTAACCCTAGATGGCTATTAGGCTATGTTAAACAATGGGTCGCTAGGAAAGGTAGGTGTTACATTCTTATTGTATTGAGTATTGTTCCATATGAGATCCTAGAACTGAGAGTGGGATAATAAGGGAGATCAAAGGGAGAAGGAGATCCTATAAAAACCATATTGGCCATAGTGTCCATGGAATCTCCATAGTGACTACCCCTTTATTTGTACTTGCATTTCACAATGGAGAAGAAAGGAGCAGAGCACAGACCTCACCTTTTGGCTGGGTTTTTCCTGTATAATATTTTTCCAAGGGAGATCTTATGTTCATTGTGTGGATGGTGTGTCATTGCTTATCTCTTTCATTTTAGTTTTGAAACTTATTTCAAAAAAAATTGTGATAAAGTTGGAAATATTAGGTCTACAATCTTCAACAGAATATTGCATGATTAAAAAAAATTAGAACATTATAAGATCTATTCCGATGAACTATATCAATGGAATATCCATGACAATTTACAGATTATACTAGGTCAAATAATTTTCCAAGAAACCAAACCAATTCTATAAATGTAAAAGTGCAATCCTTTATTAGAGTTGCCTAGTTGGTTACTGTTTTGATTATGTTGCATTGTGTTTCCATAGATCATAACACCTACATATTTTCTATGGAGACAATAAGTTCATTAGACAAACAAGTGTGACCATCAATGTTGCAAGTGTAATTGTGAGAAAGGCTATAAGTGTTGTTGTGTGAGCCCAAGGTTGTGAAACAT
>ML783237.1:277158-287179 GCA_009831015.1 Picea engelmannii | reverse complement strand
CGATCCGTAAGGAAACAGCGCCACCGTGCTAGGAAGCGGAGGATTCACCAAGTTGTATTTCTTTGGATCCATTAGAGGATCAAACACGCCCTCGCCGTAGCCGAGAATCCAGAAATCATGACCGTGCAGTTGCCATGGATGGATCTCAGAATTATCTGCGTTCAGTGTGTTTGCATTCTGGAGAATCACATCTACCACAGAGTTCAGCTCGAATACGTACACACCATTCCCTTCACTGGCATTTGGATTGATGGGAGGGATACCGAGGGCTGGTAGGCGTCAGGAGGGGGCGGGGCTGGTAAGCGCCATGGATTTTGTATTTCATGGCGGCCAGGTATGGAGTGGGAGGACGAACCAGAAATATATTGTTCATGGCCCATTTTATAAATCCATTGATCTTGTTCTGTGTGTTCAGTAATATCAACTGTCTGGTGGGTTTCATAGGAGGAGGCTCTTCGTGTCCGGTGAGGGCCAGAAACTTCTTGGTCGTTCCAGACAGGGCTCGTTACTGCTGGCTGCTGTCCAATTATCTGGCAGCCTGGTTCGTGGCCGTGGCATTCGCATTCGCATTCGGCCCTTCATCGACATTCTCCTACAGTTCGCATTCGCATTCGATCCTCCGTCTTCGCATTCGGTCCTCCGTCGACATGCCACCGTGGAGCTTGCCAAACTGTCGACCAAACCTCAGATTTGTCCACGTGTCCCTTGTTAGACTGTTGGATCCGTGTAGCCGTTGGATTTGTGCCACGTGGAGATAGAAAAGTGTAGAATCCGTACCATTTTCGTCGTACGGTCAGCCAATCCGGCTGTCCTACGCTCGACACCTGACACTGTCCAGACCACACATCTGAGCTCTCCGGGACCGTCGGATCTGCCCATTATATTTGTGCCACGTGGCTTCTTTGAGACCGTACGATCTAACCGTCAGATCTGCACCACGTGGCATATTTATGACGGTCAGATTGGTGCCACGTGGCTAATTTCTGCACGTCGGATCTGGCCGTCCAATCTCTGCCACGTGGCTACGTCCTGCGAGTCGGATTGAGCCATCCGATCGCTGCCACGTGGTTTAATTAGGCACATTGGTTCTGGCCCTCCGATCGCTGCCACGTGGCACAATTAAAAACGTCGGATTTAGCCCTCCGATCTCTGCCACGTGGCTCAATTAAGCGCATCGGATCTGGCCGTCCGATCGTGGCCACGTGGCTCTATTAGGCGCGTTGGATCCAACCGTCCGATTTCTTCCACGTGGCTCCTTTCTGCGCGTCGGATCTGACCGTCCGATCGTTGCCACGTGTCTTTTTCTGCACGTCAAATTTGGCCGTCCGACTGTTGCCACGTGGTTTTATTAGATGCGTCCGATCTGACCGTCGGATTGATGCCACGTAGCTTCATTTTGTGCGTCAGATCTGACCGTCTGATTTTGTCCACGTGTCTCTTTTATACACGTCGGATCTGACCGTCCGATCGTTGCCACGTGGCTCTATTAGGCACGTCGGATCTGACCATCCGATCTCTGCCACATGTTGAAATCTGAACGGTTGGGTTGACAGACCGTACGACGAAAATGGTACGGATCTACGCTTTTTGACGCCACGTGTCACAGATCCGACAGCTACAGTGGAACAGATAGACGGTTTACGTGGCACGAATCGGACGGTTTAGCAATAACCATGTGGCACGGATCCGGACAGTCTTCAGTCTTTGGGCGTACAGTCGTCTTGGCCAGCAGCAACCAGTGGCGCGAACAGTCTTCTCTGATGGCGTTCCCACGGAGAGCACCACCAAATCTTCCAGAAATTCCTGGTTGTTATGCACAACATTTGTTTAATCTGCATTGGAGATTCTGCTGTCTGATGGTTTCGAATTCCAAGATATGCAGTAATTGAACAAGCATTCTCCTTGTCTGTGTGTTGTCCGTGATTACAATGGCAGATCCCTAAGATTAATACTTTCCTTATTCGAATCAACTGTCTCTGCTTCCAGAGTCCAAGATCCTAATTAATACTTTCCTTGGCCACACAGCTTCCAGAGTCCAAGATCCTAATCAACGGTGCTATAACACCCGAACATTGCAACGACCGATCATTCTCTGATACTAACGATATTTGAATACAGCAAATGCGCCAAGATTCTGCCACATTGATGATATTCGCAGAATGTGTACGAGAGAAAAGAGGGCCTGTTCTTTGAGTTTTGCATTACCAATCTGAAGCCCTGCAAAGAGACCCCGTTGGCATCATTGGATTCTTTCAACAGTCCGCTCTTTATTTATGGGAATCTGCAAATCATTTAGTTTGTTGACGAGCACGTCCAGGTCGCTCTGCTTCACAAGCTTCCAGCTGTACGAAAGCACTCTGCAACACTTGGCGAGCTCTCTGGACAGAAGCTCCTTCAATAATGAATTCTTGGCCCAATAATAGCACCAAGGCTCCCTAATAATGCTCGTGATGATCTGATTCAGTTGTTCCAGGTTTGTGAGTTTTCAGTACTGTACTGTTTGTGTTTGTGAGAAACCAAAATCTTGTGAGTTTTCAACTTGGTTACCCAAAATAATTATTTCTGCCTCTTGAACGGACCACAGAGCTCCCATGCGGTATCACTAAAAGATGATGATGATACCCAGATGAACCCGCCCGCCGAGCAATACATTCCAATGCATTAGGTGTTTAAAGTCCAATATATTCTTTCAAATACAGTCTGGCAGTGCACAATATTCAAGGCTCAATAAGTTTAAATACTCCTCATAACTAAATATTAATGTGAGTTAGTTTGCTTGGAAAGAGTAGATAGCTCTGTCGAAGCGACCCAAAGGCATTCATTAGGAATCAAAATTGATTTTTTTAACTCTTTTACAGAATTCAATACTTGTTAAAAAGTATAATTTAAAACATAAATTTATTTATTAATCGTAAATATTATAAAATAAAAAATAAAAAGTTCGATGATGAATACATTGTGCAAAGATGAAAAGTTTGATTTTTATTTTTTTTTATAAATAATGGTCCTTTTCATGGTTTTTAACTTTTCATTTTTTTTAAGTTAGTTTTAATTGTTACATATGTTTAAGTTTTAGGTTGTTATTTTACTATTTAGTAATTACAACTCTCTTATAAGGAGTCATCTTAATTATTAATTTATTTAGTCTTATTAATTTTTGGTGGTCTGTATTGATTTAAAATAAAATAAAATTATTAGAGTATTTTTTCATCCAAATTGAATGATGATAAATTTATGATTAATCTTTAAGTTTCTCTTTAATTCAATTCAAATCTATCGCCATAAACATGATACTTTTAATAGAAGATTAGATTATTTCTTTTGAAAACTTCACTTCATAGTCATATGGAACACCTAGATTATCCAAAATTGTTTTATTTCTAAAGCTCAAGGATGTCAAAGTTCCAAAGACATAGTTCTTCCATATATTCAAAGAAAATCTCTAAATCTAGATCTATGTAGAACTTAAAAAGTATTTTTCTAATAACCTAAAGCTATGTCCTTTAATTTTTTTATAGGATTTAAGGTTTTAAAGAAAAATTAGAGGGAAGGGTTATTAATATTGAAAAGTTGTTTTTAGTTGAAATAGAGGAGCCTTGGTTTTAGGTTTTAGGGTTATTAATATTGAAAAGTTGTTTTTAGTTGAAATAGAGGAACCTCGGTTTTAGGTTTTAGGGTTATTAATATTGAAAAGTTGTTTTTAGTTGAAATAGAGGAACCTAGGTTTTAGGGTTAAAAAGTAAATTACCTAGTATGCTTGTCTTGGATCAAAGGAATCCAGTTTTCACTAATTTCTAGGGCATTGCCTCTATTCAAGTTGTTAGGGTGTTTAAGGATTTCAATAGCTTCTTTGATTTTGTGTTTGAAGAAGTGATATTCCTTCGCTAAAAATTTTGTGTCTTCTAGGCATATGTGGTGTTTGGATGAAAATGAGTGTTTGACTAAAGTTGAGGTGTGCGTACGTTCGTTTTTTATATCTGCTCCATGTTCTTTGATTCTGATCTGAAAGGAACGGCCAGTTTCTCTTGTGTAGCATTTACCACAGGAGCATTCTATTTTGTAAACGCCTTTACATTTCTTATGGTCAGGTTCATCTTTAATGGATTTCATTTTTTGTTTGATGGTTTCTAAGGGTTTAAAGGAGGTATTAATCTCTTTCTTTCTCGGGACATTGGAAATTTAATCAGTTATTCCTTGGATATAAGGGAGGTAGGTTGTAGAAAAGGGGGGTTGGTTGTTAGGTGGTTTAGGTCCATTACTTTCTCTATATAGGGATTTGTTTATCATTTTCTTAATGTCTTTGTCCTTGTAGCCTATGGTCTTGAAAACCCTACAAAGGTGATCTTTTTCTTGAACTAGGTTATCGTCATCGGAAATTCTTAAGGCTCTTGTGGCTAGACTGTTGAGAACACCTAACTTCTGGGCTAGGTGGTGATGAGAGCTAGTGTGAAGGTAGTTTTCTGTGAGGGTCTTTTTCCTATAGAATTTATGTCCAAGACTCCCCTCTTTTTTCCTTTTGATTAGTACGTCTAGGAAGGGAATGTTATCATTTTCCTCAAGTTCCATTGTGAATTTGATGTCTTTAGAAATATCGTTGAGATGTTGGAAGAATTTATCTAGTTCGTCTTTACCGTGGGGCCAAAGTACGTTGGTATCATCAACAAATCTTTTCAATCTTAATGGTTTAAGAGGAAAGGAATCTAGGGCTTTTTTCTCGAAGTTTTCCATGAAAAGATTGGCGACAATGGGAGAAAGTGGGGATCCCATGGCTACGTCGTTTGTTTGTTCATAGAATTCACCTTGATAGCTAAAAAATGTGGACTAGAGACAAACCTCTGCTAGTTTGGTTGTTTTTGGGTCTATCACTTATATTAATTAGAATATCCGACTAAGAGAATTGGATAACAATATAAGAAAAATGAATATTAATATCAAAATAATTTGGACAATTTTTTTATACAATTATATTAAACTCTTTTATAATTAGGTTGTATGAAACACTAAAGAAATACATAGTAATATAAAGATAAATTTGGGTGGCTAAAAATTACATCATGAACTAATCTCTTCAACATGTCAAGTATTATTTTAAATTTGGGAATTAATATCCGATAAATATAGGTGGGGTATTATATTGGAAGATCAAATAAATAAACAAATGACTTTCACTGCATTGACATATTATTTTTGCACATAGAGTAGTGAGGTGTATGGGAGAGATGTTGTCATGTACATCATGTAAAATAAATAAATAAATAAGTATGTATAAATCGTACATATGTATATGACAACATCTAAACATACGCAAAAGTTGCTCTTTTCTAGGCATATCTGATCAATTTTGTCAGAAATCCTACCAGAAATTATTGGAATTGTATATTTGAGTGGTTGAGTTTGTATCATTCTAGTGCCCTTATGCATTCAAACATGCAATTTACACAACAAAAATAAATCAAATTTCACCCAGATTTATATGGTTGGATTCTAGTGAAAAAGGCCAAAACATAGAACTTTTAGACAATGCCCTAAACATATGGTACATATGTACATGAAAACATCTAAAATATTAAACGAGCGTAAATCCATCTTCAACCAAGATCTATCAAGCATCGAGAGGGATCAAATTTCTTAAGGTGTAATTTTTTTTATTATCATTTGATATAAAGGAATTAATACTTGAAAAACTTGATCCCTCTCAATGCTTGATAGATCCGGGTTTAAGATGGATCTATACTAGTTACAACTCAATACAAGGAAGATGTGTAACTAGAAAATTATAAAATATTAAGTAAATAAAAAATATACAATATTAACCTCAATCTAAAGTTAAAAAGTGTGTGTATTGTATTCATAGATACATGTATGTTATTTAGAAAATAATAATACAATAAATATAAGAAACTATATCTAACAAAATTAAAATCATGAAATAACTTGTCAAGAGGGAACTAATCAATTGATCATCAAATAGAGAACTAAATTGAAAATCGAAAACAACTTGAGTGAGCAATGGATTGAGAAGCTAAGTGCTTAGTGGGGTTGGTTTCTTTAATTAATTCAAGTATGTTGTTTTTTAATATGTTTACTATAAAATTATTGAAATCATCAAACAACTTGAGTGAGTAGATAATTGAGAAGCTAATTAGGACTGAGTTCTTCAATTAATTTAAGTATTTTATTTTTTTAAATATTTTTACTATAAAAAGTAGTTACAAAATGATAAAGTTTGGGTTGGTAGTATAGTTCATGAGATTCCTATATTTTGAGTGGCATTGGTAGATGTATGAATAGTTGGATTCAACAATGCATGTAGTTCCCACTGCCACACACATCCTTATAAGCACACTGAATAATTTACATGTCCAATGTGTAGCATTTGGTAATTCATATTGATGTTGATCATCAATATGATCATCATCATCATTGAAAAGCTTAGACATGAAATGCATTGGAGCACTCACAAACTCATATGGACAAAATCATGGAGAATTCATGTTGTTGACAATGGATGTGTTATAACATAGATAAGTTAGCATGGATGGGATTAGTTGGTTGTTGTGGATAAATGATGGGATCATCATGTATAGAAATTGATGTCATTCCATCAATATCCACAATAAACATTGAAGCTAGAGTTGATTGCATGGCCATTGTTTTGGCCCTTTGTTTACATGGAGGATCTTTGGAGAGAAGAACTATGGTCTCATATTTTCTTATTATTTTGACATTGAGTGCAATGGAATTTGCATTAGATATCGGCAGGGATAACCCTTTCATATATATGAAACCTTATGGGACTCTATGAGTGTTGCCCACTATAACACTCATTGAAAAGCCAACATCAAATGAACCATTCACTACACCATGAAATGTCTAGTCTATAAACGATCCTTAGAAAAAACCAAAGGCATTGTAGAATATATTATGTTGAGTATTTCCCCTTTTTGAAATTAATCGATTTGGTGTAATATTGACAATCTAGTTGAGAGTTAAAGGATTTGTTTTACAAGGCATCTTTGGATTTTTCTCGAGATGTGTACGATATGTAGAGACAGTATGGCCTACTTGATTTTCCTCATTCGTTTTAACCACCTACATTACAAATGTCTAAAATTATTGATTCCATATTATAAAATTCTTAATGGGATTCTATCAGTGTTTCCCACTATAACACTCATTGAAAAGACAACATAAAATGAACCATTCACTACACCATGAAATGTATATCCTACAAATGATCCTTAGAAGTAATCGGAGACATTTTAGAATCTGTTATGTTGAGTGTTTCCCCTTTTGAAATTAATTGATTTGGTGCAATATCGACAATCTAACTGAGGGTTAAAGGATTTGTTTTCCAAGGTYGCCCAGGATTTTTCTTGAGATGTGTATGATATGTAGAGATAGTATGACCTACTTCATTTTCCTCAYTCATTTTAACCACTTACATTACAAATGTCTAAAATTCYTGATTCTGTATTAAATAATTGAAAACATAAATATCTAAAATGTTTGATTCAACGTTATATAATCTAAAAACACTAGTAAATCAAGTAGTGTTATTAAGTAAAATCTAGAACCAACAAATAACATTGTTACTTACCTTTGAAAGTATTTAAGAGGTATAATTTTAAATTAAAAGTAGTCTAAATTCATCTTGATCTCTCTTCTTTTATTTAGAAAGAGTCTATAAGTATCAAATATCAACAAAATTTTGTGACTTTTGTTGTTTAGTTTAGTCTTGATTGGAATTTGAATCTCATTAGAAATGAAACTCTTGTTGATCAGTTCAATCTTGATTGGCATTTGAATCTCATTAGGAAATGTTATATCTAAGTCCTAATGAATGTAAAAATCAACAATATAGAACATATGGTATCGACAAATAAGAACTAGACTATCTATAGTCACATTCCATGCTCTAAGCTAGAAGGTGGATATATGTCCTTTACCTTAGCTTATATATGAAAAGCACCCATGCCTCTGCAACATGTATAAACATGCAGACAACACACTCATAATGATCAGGGGATCAAATTTTGCTCAAAAATTCAAAGTGCTCGGAATCGCTTCAAACCAGACGAGAGCATAGGCCTCGTCGTTGCGAACCCAACGCAACTCATTTCGTCTCAAATGGACGTCAGGAGCGAGAGATATTGCAATCTGTTCATAAAGTCAAACAGGCAAAAAAATAAATGATGCTGATTGTACAGTCCGTGCAATCCGTACAGGCTGATGTGGCAGAGCCATACGACCGTACGTATGGTGATGTGGCAGATTCTGGTTGGCAGACGCTGGATGAATCTTGTGTCGACATGTGGCAGTTTTCTGGTCAATTATTGGGTGCCACGTGGCCCAGTCATGAGCTGCCAAGTGGCACCCCGGTATTAGTTGATTGTTATATGTAAAATGTATTGGAGTCCGTGGGGTTCGACCCCCTGACCTCCCCACCGCATAAGTCTTCATAACATCCGCCCGACCATTGCACCGCCACTTGATTCTTATTATGTATGTGGGTTTGAATGTATTTAAAGTCAAGTTTTGTGGCCGTTGGCAGGGGGGTCGGGCCGGGGCTTAGCCCCGGCCCGCGGTCATTTTTTTTGCATATGCCCATACTATATACCTTAACCAACGGTTGGCGCGGGGTTTTAAATTTTGTAAATGTTAAAACCCGTGGTTCCATTGTATATGCTATGTGACCCATTGTTATATGCGCGCGGGAATTTTAAAAGTGGTTTAAACGGTTTAAAAACCGACCTACCATGTGTCATTACGTCATTCGGTTATAAAACGGAGCCCTTTTTATTATAGCGCGAGGTCATGTTATGACCCATATGCCCGAGGTGCTAGGCGGTTAGGGGCTGGCGCGCCCTTAACCGTCCTACGGTTTGCACCATTGGCACGGTTGCGCTCGGTGCTGGGTTTTCACGCTATTTATTGCGTGTGTGCCAGGCTCAATTTACAAGGGTGCAATTTGTAGATGCAGAGACAACAAGCTTGAAGGGGAAGACTTCCAGGAGGCCTAACTTCTTCATTTTTCGACCGATTGAAGTGCCCAAAGAGCCCAGACAAGGGTTTTTGGACGCTCTGAATCCATTGGAGCAGTCGGTTTGTCAGTTTGAGCATTGTAAGATATGTTTTTGAGCACTTTTGAGAAATTAATAATAATGATCCATTGGAAGTTGGACCAGGAGATGTAGCCCAAGAGAGGGGTGAACTCCTTTATCAATTGTTGTGTTTATGTGCTTATGTTCATTGATTATGTTGCTATCTATGTGTAATTTGCATGAATAATCCCTTAATCTATGTGTTGCAAACTGATCCATTTGCTTTAAACACATAACATTTGCATTGCAATAATTTCAAGTATTTCAAGTCTTCTTCATTTTTAGATCAAGTTGGTATGAGAGCGCTGGTTTTTGAAGACTTGATTGTTTGCAAGTTTTGTTTCTGATGCTCACAAGGTTGAAACTCACAAGAGGAGAAGGTCAACTTGTAGAGCCAATTTCTCATCCGACAAGGAGGAAGCATATACCATCACCGCAAGATTCAGGGAGACATTCACCAAGCATGACTCATGCAGAAAGTCGTGAACGTGTTCCTGCCGAAGATGAAGATCTCAGAAAGGTTGTCATGGAGATGAGAGAGATGATGAAGATCTTGATGGAAAGGAACATATTGTCGCAGGGTGAAGGCTCCAACCCTTCAATGCATAAGGGAGGTAGTGGTGACAAAACTCCAGACATAAATGGAGGGAATGGTGCTTCTCCACCACCCTCTCCTCCATCATCATCTTCTTCTTCTTCTACTACCAGTTCGAGACCTCTTCCGAATTCTCCAAAGGGGCATGGTAAAAGTCCTTCGAAAATTCCTTCATTAAAGCTTGATATAAAATTTGAATTGCCAATATACAATGGAGAAGTTAATGCTGAGAAGTTAGATAATTGGATACGTCAAATTGAAGTATATTGTAGAATACAAAAAATTCAAGATGATGAAACCAAAATTCAGCTTTCTTCGTTAA
>ML783237.1:231884-272735 GCA_009831015.1 Picea engelmannii | reverse complement strand
TTTTGTCTCAAACGGACGTCGAGAGCGAGAGATATTGCAATATGTTCATAAAGTCAAACAGGCAAAAAAAATGACGTTGACTGTACAATCCGTACAGGCTGACGTGGCAGAGTCGTACGACCGTACGTATGGTGACGTGGAAGATTCTAGTTGGCAGACATTGGATGAATCCTGTGTCGACACGTGGCAGTTTTCTGGTCAATGATTGGGTGCCACGTGGCCCAATCATGGGCTGCCACGTGGCACCCCGGTATTGGTTGATTGTTATATGTAAAATGTATTGGAGTTCGTGGGGTTCGACCCGCGGACCTCCCCACCGCATAAGTCTTCATAACATCCGCCCGACCATTGCACCGTCGCTTGATTCTTATTATGTATGTGGGTTTGAATGTATTAAAAGTCGAGTTTTGTGGTCGTTGGCAGGGGGGTCGGGTCGGGGCTTAGCCCCGGCCCGCGGTCATTTTTTTTGCATATGCCCATACTATATACCTTAACCAACGGTTGGCATGGGGTTTTAAAGTTTGTAAATGTTAAAACCCGTGGTTCCATTGTATATGCTATGTGACCCATTGTTATATGTGCGCGGGAATTTTAAAAGTGGTTTAAACGGTTTAAAAACCGACCCGCCATGTGTTATTACGTCATTCGGTTATAAAACGGAGCCCTTTTTATTATAGCGCGAGGTCATGTTATGACCCATATGCCTGAGGTGCTAGGCGGTTAGGGGTTGGCGCGCCCTTAACCGTCCTACGGTTTGTACCGTTGGCGCGATTGCGCCCGGTGTTGGGTTTTCACGCTATTTATTGCGTGTGTGCCAGGTTCAATTTACAAGGGTGCAATTTGTAGATGCAGGGACAACAAGCTTGAAGGGGAAGACTTCCTGGAGGCCTAACTTCTTCGTTTTTCGACCGATTGAGGTGCCGAAAGAGCCCAGATAGGGGTTTTTGGACGCTCTGAAGCCATTGGAGCAGTCAGTTTGTCAGTTTGAGCATTGTAAGATATGTTTTTGAGCACTTTTGAGCAATTAATAATAAGGATCCATTGGAAGTTGGACCAGGAGATGTAGCCCAAGAGAGGGGTGAACTCCTTTATCAATTGTTGTGTTTATGTGCTTATGTTCATTGATTATGATGTTGTCTATGTGTAATTTGCATGAATAATCCCTTAATCTATGTGTTGCAAATTGATCCATTTGCTTTAAACACATAACATTTACATTGCAATAATTTCAAGTATTTCAAGTCTTCTTCATTTTTAGATCACATAACCAAAACTTATCTATCATTATCCAAAGAAGCAACCTACTTGGTATAAATTAGCATGCTAAGTTCAAATGATTAAAATTGTGTTATAGCCACTTAATGTTGCATTGGGAATTGTAATTCTTTAATTTTTTTGCATTGAGAATTGTAATTGTGAAATACAAACAAATTTAGAGACCATGACTCCTCCATTAGAAATTGTAATTATGACACCCTTAATGGTAAAAATCGACAAATCAACAAATCATTAAAAAATCGCAAAACATCAGAGTGAGTTATATAAAAGTGAATAATTACATCATTGCATTAAATATATTTGAATTCACTCATAACCACATCTTATCAATCATAATCCAAAGAAGGAACCTACTTCGTATAAATTAGTATGCTAAGTTAAAATAAAAAAATTTGTAATCTAACCACTTAACCTTGCATTGAGAATTCTATTTTTTTTTTTAAATTGCATGAGGAATTGTAATTATGAAATATAGACACTTTTGGTAATTATGATTAATCCATTGGAAATAGTGATTAGGGAACCCCAAATCATTGGAAATTCAATGATATTTCTATTGTTTTGGTTGAACAAGTCACATAATTGAAATAGATAAAAATAAAATAAAGAAGCCATCATTTTGTTTTTATTCCCGGAAGATAACCTTGCACCATCTAGGAATTGCATTCATTTATTAAGAAAATGAAAAAATTACATGAACTAAGCAAAAGAAAAACATTTTGCGTAATTGTAATTTTATTTGCAAGAAGTCATAGATGAGAAAATAACATCCAAGTTTTAAGAATGTATTTTTTATAAAGAAAGAGAAAATTGTTCCAATGCATTGATTTTAGTGACAATATAATCCATCGATTTTAACACCAATACAATATATGCTATGTGTGAAATATGTCTAAGATCTATCATGTAGTTGCATTGATTTCAGTAATGATATATTAAAAATAATTGGGTGCATTTATTTCATAAATGATATAGATATTACACATCTCCCATTGTGAGGGAGATGTATAATTCCTTCTATGCTCAAGATGGAGATCACATGTGACACTTTAAAAAAATTACAAAATATTAAGTAAATATAAATACACAATAGTGGTCTTATCTTAAATTTAAAACAACACGCACACACACATCCCATACTCACTTATGGGCATATATCATTGCAATTCAACCTCTGTATACACTGTGTTTTTAAAATTATTTAACCTTGCTCATAAATACTCTGATACCATGAACAATTATGCCCAACATCGCTTTGATACCAACTGTAATAATATTCCATGCATATGATAACGTTATGTAGTTGAAATAATATGCAGTCTCATGCATATGATAACCTTATGTAGTCAAAATAATACGCAGTCTCATGCATAACTTATGTGTAACACGCACACACACACATGCATAGCATAATAGAATTCAACCTACAAAAAAGCATATTATACACAACATAAAATCATATAATAAGAACACTGATCTTTATATAAAATGACCAACTGGCTGGAGACCTCAGACATTCCACCCACCCATAAACACTAATGTTTTAGCTCTCTCAATAAAAGGTCACCCCCAAGTTGGGGCTATGACCCCACTAGGGAAAAGGATACCTAAGCCAACTAGGTCTCAAAAAAACAAAAATGGTGTCTAAGTCAAGGTATCAAACTCATACAACAATTCCAACTAACATTCTCTCATTTTCCTCATCTTGCATAACCTAAGGAAGTGTACCCACTTATCTGCACCACAATCCCTTAAGTTGTCCCACTTCCCTTACAGGGCTCAAGCACAGGTTGGTCATGAAGTCTCAGAGCTATGGATCCAAGAACTCCAACTTTAATAATCGATTCTACAGGCACCCTCCAAGACTCACACATTGGGAAATCCTACCCACCCAATTCCCCCTCCAAGGCTCTATCCTTCCCCAAGGCAACCCATGGAGAATTGGCAACATAATCTCACATAGGATTCACAAGGTTCACAAGAAACATGGTTACAATGGCTTCCCTAAGCTCACACCCAACATACCCAAACCAAAATAGCAAAGCACAATGATCAGAATGATTGGAATGAATGGATTTCTCACTAAGACAAAACTTTATATATGCATGCTTCCTTTTTTACAAGTGGCAATAAAAGAACCACTCTCCCACCAATTGGGAACTCATCCCATCACCTAGGAACTTAGGATAAAATCATGACATAAGATTTAGGATTAGGATTTAGGATTAATTTAATATATTTGGCTTAGTTTTTTTCCTTAATCCCTTAGCCCCCTTTCCCTCTCGTGGAATCCTAGCCCCCCACACTCTTTTATCTGACTTGGTATGCAATTGTGATGTATTTTATTGATATATGAGTTTTATTACAATGTACAATGCTAGGCTCAATGACCTTTTAGTATACAATCTCTCCAACCTAATATCACACATGCACTCTAGCCCAAAACATACATAAACATGCACCCCAACCCAAAAAAAACATATTGTCTAACCATTCTATATAAAACATATGTACATATACATTTACAATTGGGGTCAAACTGGAGGTATTACATTCCCCTCTCCCTTATTTTTTCATTGTCCTCGGTGCATTATATACTCGGATACAAATATGCGAGGATATATACTTGGACGCCAATATGGGGTTACAATAAGATATGTTATTTCCAAGTTTTGGACCCCCTTATGCCCCTCTCATTCCTCTCTCATGGAGTCATATCTCCCCATCATTTTAGTCCCTCTCATCTCACAACCATCGATGTATTTTTATTAATAAATTTAATGTACATTATTTACATTACTTGGCCCTCGACCATATTTTTCAGCTCATGGCCTAATTCACATATTTACATTACATTACATATATTGGGATCAAAATCGGGGTGTTGCATTCCCCTCCCCATTATTTTTTCACTATCATCAGTGCACATCACCATATAGGTGTACACATATATACAATTCTAACATCAAAGTTTTAAACCCAATGTGGGTATTCCTTCCACATTGCATCCTCCAGCTCCACTAGACCTTTACTTGTCCCATGCTTTTGTTCCTAAGCATTATGTCCTTCTTGTTTCCAATATACTCTTTGGTTGTAGGTGGTATTGAATCATTTTTTCTTTTGAAATACACCATCCTTGGTGTTCTTTCCAAATACTCAATTCATCTCTTCATTTTTCAACTATTCCTATAAAAACCATCAAGACAAAATACATGTTATGGCTATTATCATGTAGCAATTATCTTATAAACAAAAGTTCTTAACTACACAATATAAGCATATATTTAAAAATAAATATGCAATCATAATTCAATACGTATCTTCATGGCTATTTCTCTACCTTACAAGGCTACCATGGGAAAAACAATCTCATTGTTATTTTCAACATGCCCCTTTTTATAAAGTAAATGACGCAGCCAACAGGAGGGTGAATGATCCAGGTGGATATTGGTGGCCACCCACCTGTTCCAAATTCTAGCTGGCTCATCGTGACAATTTTCAGTTCAACACGTTTCTTTGTAATGGGGACACTTCTTTGTAATTATGGGTTATGCACTTCTGAGGTTGTCTTGAAGCCCTACAAAACATCCAGTTGGATATTGGTGGCTACCAATCTAGTCCAAGTGGCCTATTTTGGTAGTTTTCATCTCAGTACATCTTTCTATACTTCTGGGGTCATTTTGAGGCCCTAAAAAATGTTTTTTGGGCTTGCCACAGTCAAACTGTTGATAGAGACAAATTTTGATGACATAGTATGTAGTTATCAAAAATACCTTTCCAACGGGCTATCATGCACCTAAAATGGAGATCGTATGCAAAAGTTATGACACTGAGAATTTTATGTACGAATTTATCCCAACGGGGCCCACATGAATTTTGGCGTTTCATTTCCTAGGTTTAGGTTTTTGGATGTCTAAGGTTTTGGAATTCATGTTTATTGTAAAAAGGCCTTCAGAGCCCCATTGTATTCATCTTCTTGCAAATAAGCGTAGTTGTCACATCTCTTCTCAGATATAAAGTTGCTACCATTCTAGCGAGTCTTGCACTATGTATTTTTACAGTCTCTATACATTTCTTTCATTGATAGAAATCATGTATTGTTGTATTTCTTTGTTTCTAGCAATATTTATGTGTATTTCATTGTAATATCTCTTCTTTCATTTCGTTCCAAAAATAATCTGGATCAGTGGTATCAGAACAGGCTTCTCTTGATCGTTTTTCAGTGCATGTCCCTGATGAGGTCCAAGTATAGCAAGTTGGGTCTAGAATTTGTCTCTCTTGAGGAAAATCGCTCTCGCACGCCCAAGAAACCCTCCATGGTGGAAGAAAAGAAAAATGGTGGAGCATAAGATTCTATTAACTTGTTTCTTGAGCAATCTCTCGCGCGACAGAGGGACGAAATGATGGAGAATTTTTCCCACATCCTTCAATGTCTTCCGATAGCAACAGGTGCATCTTCATCAAGCGGCTACTTTGGAGGAACTTCTCCCTTCAAGGTACAAGTTAACTTTGATATTCTCGTATTTGAAGGTCAGATAGATGCGGATTCCCTAGAAAAATGGTTAAATGTGCTAGAAGGTTATTTCTTTGTTCACAATTTTTTCGACAGAGAAAATATCACCTTCGCACTCCTCAAGGCTCTCCCCCATGTCAAACATTGGTGGGAAACTTACTGGGAGAAAAGTTCCATATAGGAATCTGGAATATATGGGGTTGAGCCCACTTGGGATTTTGTTTTGGATGCAGTCAAGGAACAATATTACCCTGTTGATAACTATGAATACCAGTACATGAGATGGACCACACTACGGCAAGATAAGGGCCAAACAGTGTCAGAGTTCACAAATACTTTCCATACCTTGTGTACCAAGTTGGGTATCAAAGACTCTGAGTAGCATCTAGTTCTGAAATACCTTGGGGATATGCATAGGTACATCAAAACCAAAATGGATTTCCTAAACATCTCATCACTGGGAGTTTCCTATCGAGATGCTATCAAAATCGAGTACAAATTTGGGCAACAAAAGAAACAAGAGTTTGGGTCTGCAAATCCGCAACAACCAAAGCATGATAAAGACGACCCTAACTAACAGCCTCCCAACAACCAGTCCAATACACATGAAAAGAAGGGTAAGGGAAAGACAAATAATGACACTGGGAAGTGGTGCGGCTTCCACAAAATCCCATGGCATAACACCGATGAATGTCGCTCAAAATAGTCATTGGTGGCCAAGATCGAAGACAAGGAGTCGAACCCTGATTCAAAATCTGATCTAGAAAATAATGAAAAAATACAGATCATCGATGCAGACCCCACTGCTACTGTCGCGACCGCAACAATTCAACTAGAAGAACCAACAGATCTTGAAGAGGGGGATCCCCTCTTCCATTCATAGATGTGGATGAAGGGGACCTCGTTGCATTTCATTGTTGATACAGGAAGCTAGAAGAAACTCATCTCAGTTGAGGTCATCAAATAGTTGGGGTTGTCGAAAACACCACACCAACAACCATACAATATCGAGTGGCTTTGCCAGGGATGAGATCTCCATTTCATCCAGCAGTGTCACCTATCCTGTGGCATCCAAACCTTAAAGGATGAGGTAGTATGTGATGTTTCCCCTCTTGATGTATGTGATGTTGTTCTGGGCCAACCATATATGTGGAAACGTCATGTTGTTTATGAGTCTCGACCCCGTAGTGTCATTGTTACTCTGGGGGGTCATATCTACAGTATATTAGAGGTATTTTTTACTATTGTTCCACCAAAACGGTTCCTTAAGGTAATCTCTCATACTGCAAAATTCAATCTCTTCACAATCTGTTCAAAGGATGCACATAAGGCCACTGCAACAACTGTAGCCTCAACACCTTCTATCCAGCAGAAGAGAAAGAAGATATTATTTCTTCACCTATGATGGTGCCTACATAATGCTAGTTAAGCCCAGAGACAACAAGTTGGTGGAACAGATTCAACTCCGCCAACAACAAGTTCGTGACAGCCTTCCACAAACTAAGTAGCAAAACTTCTCCAACAAGGCACGCAACTCACCAAGATTTAGATTCAGCAAATGCTTTCCCCTCTTCCCCGAGCACTCAACACAATGTTGACCATTACTTCCTAAGGGGGTGTTAGCACTAGAAGTCACCCTCTGATTGTATAGAAGGTAAGCCCAATACCCATCAGATTCTTATATGTCACAGGTTAGTTTTAAAGAGGTCAAATGGGCACAGACTCAAGATGATATAGTTTTAACTCAAAAAACTAAACCGGTATGCACATGCATGTGAGGTCTTAATTAACTTTAGTGAGTAAGTTGGAGTAAGGGTGAATAGAGGGAAGACTTTGGTGAGGAGAGTGTAGAGTTCTGTCGTAGACATCAGGTCTTCCAGCAGCCTAAGGAGGAAAATATTCAAATACAAGATCCTCTTGGATTCAAAACTTCAGGAAACTGAAAGAACGTAAATAATAGCACTGCAATCAAACATACATTACAATATAGTCAAAACAATCCATGTGAATCCTTCAATCATGGACACTTCAGTATCAGAGGCAAATATGATGAAAAAGAAGTTGACTTGCATTAAACAAGAAGTCTCAGATCCAAATACATAACCAGAGAACCAGAAGCTTCATCAAAAGTTTACAATACGGGAGCACTGCTCAACCATCCGACCTTAACTAAATACTAAAACTGCCTATATATACTTAGAAATGTTGCAACCACCAGGAGTGTGATCAGACCACTGCATTAACATTTTCAATCGGTGCCTGCTCTGTCAGATTGTGCAGGCCTCCTCATGTCATATGTGACCAGGCGCAGTTATGTGCTTTACAGGAAAATATGTCCATAAGGAAGCTTCGGATTGACAGTCTACCTTAATGGCCGCTCTCAGCCTTCTTTCCATTTCTGGAGTGATTTTAAGTTTCAACCACCACTCCCATTTCCATTAACTTCCTTCATCGGGACCAGGACAAGGCCTGACACCCATGAATGTTCCAGGCGGTGCCCACGACTTCTTCGAGTGAATCGCGATGCCTCGAGGCCATGCAGATCTTCTTTTGTGACCAAATATGGGCGCTTTCATCCTTTCAAAATTCAAACTATATTTTTCCCAAGAAAAATCTCTGGAGCTAAGGATCTAATGACGCGTGGCTCCTGGATTAGGACGGTCAAGATCCACTTCGGGCCTCTGGGCTCCAGGAAAATCCAAACTCAAATCTCGCTTACCTTTTATGCTTTTACCTGGAGTTGTCGATCTACTCACGTGCATCCTCTTCAATCAATGGTTCTACTCCTGCTTCGGGACTTTGACCCCTTCAACCAGATCAATGACCCTTCTTCTCCCTCCTCGATCAACGATCAGGATCTCCTTCGGGACTTCGGGCACTTCGGGACTTTGCAATGTTTAACTCCCACAATTCTCCGGAGCACCGAACTCTGAAGCAAGGGATCTGCCTCCACGCATCCTCAGCTTTTGATGGCTCAGATTATTTTGGGAGTTTGGGATTCGACACTTCGGTAATTCCACACACTTATCACTTCGAAACTCTCGAAGCTTATTTCCCCGAACACTTGGATCAACTCCCACCTGTCCCTTTAAAAATCAATGGCTCGTGCTCTCTTCGAGCCTTTTGCTCCGGCGCTATTATTCACGCAACTTTTAATATTCCAGACGCCCGTGAGCCGCTAATATAAACTCCACATGGAATTCTCGTCATTGAAAGTTGAACCTGCCTTTTTGCTTGATTCGAGTCCAGAACGAACCGCTCTGAGTGTCGCACTTTGAGCCCGTGGTTGCGGCCTGTGTAAACAAAGACTTGGACGACTGGATAGGGGCTTGGGAAAACAACAGGACAGGTGATTGAAACAAAAGGAGATGGGTGTTCATCTTTAGAGGAAGACAGAAAGGCTTTGGGCTGAGACTTTTTCAGGTAAGACATCAAGAAAAACCAGGCTTTTTAAACAAAAAGGGGCGAACAAAACTGACTTTACCAGTCGAAGGGGAAACTTTAAGACTTGGTCTGCGAAAAGGAGAGAGATAGGGAAAAATTACATACTTAGGTAGAAACCACAAACCCACAGGACTCTGACAAGTTCATGTGATAACATTTGGCTCCACAGGGGATGGCATGCTCCCTACGAGCTGCCAAGAACAAGTAGTTCTAGTGCCTTAGTTGTTGGGTTATGGAATCGAGCTCAAAATTTTTTGTCGAAAGCCGACATGTACACTATTCTACTCATAAAAAGGAAAACAAACACACATGCTCCAGAAAGAGCTTATTTATGTACAGTCCTAGGCTAACTGATTTTTACAAAGTGTTAGGTGAAAGCAAACTTCCACCATAACCACCCAGACTGTTCAGTAATATAATTCTTCTCTTTATTGCAAATAATTCATAAAAGGTAAGGAAAGTATGATAGCATACAGAAAACGTGTATTGGAACACTGGAAATACCTCTGAATGATGATAATATGAACAATTTTGCAGGCTCCAGTGCTTTTGGAAAACATAGTTCCATATATAACCCCACAGGGTCACAAAATTTATAATCAGGAAAGCTTGATTGGTAAGAAATTACCTCCTGCTCTTCATGGTTACTCACCCATCGTTCGATGTTCTCAGAGTGTACAGGTGGGTAGAGGACTTATGCGGGTCGACTGATCCAAGGTGATACTTGCTCATCTACCGGCTAAAGACAGGAGATAAACTGCACCTTTAGCTCCTCCATTTCTCCTTTTTCTGCTCTAGTAACATATGCTAGCTGAGAGCAAGAAGTCTCTTCATGTATATCCATGGATGGTTCTTTCTCTCTATCATGTTTCTCTTGGTAGGATCTTTCGCTTTCATAAGAAGATTGGCATCCTATGCTTTCTGCTTTTGAATACTCTTCAGGGGTAGGTGAGCGCAAAACTCTTTTATCTTGCAAAGAGAAAAGAGCAATATCTCGATTCTTTTCTTCAACCATTTCTTCTTTTAAATCTGAGAGAGAAGGTGTACTAGGGACGGATAATAATGCATCCATATTTATGCCATCATCAGCGCTATCATCAATCATATCTGGAAGGACTTCTTCTTGGGAAATAAAGAGAGAAAAAATTTCATCTGTATTTGCAAAATACTCACTTTCATCCTTTCTTTCTCTCTTAATCAGATCTTCATTGGACTCATCACACGAGGAACACTCTATCGTCTACAAAATTTGGAGTGCAAACCTCTTACAACAGTCATCAAAAATAATATGAGTCGGGTAAATCTTCCCGTAATACGAATTAAAAGCATCGTGAAAATCCTTCAAAGAATGGATACCAGCAGCAGGGAAAGATAGACACCATCCAAGAGCATCTTCTTCTAAATAAAAACTAAACATTTTGATCCAGACATCCTCATGAAAGAAGCCATGTTCAAGCATGCATACATGAAATTTTAATAAGTGCTCACTGGGATGGTCATGCTTGCTTCCTCTGAATCTCGGAAGATAAGCATCCCATTCGTTTATAGCCGGCACTGGATGTGGATAACCAGATATGGCTGAGAAATTGAAAGGGGAAAAACTCTAAGCCAAGATAGCCGAGAGATGTGACTCCTCCTTTTCTCCTTCATGGCTCTCACCGGGATCAGTTTCAAAATCACTATAAACATGAACCATGGAAAATATCTGCTCTTCATTGTCTTCGTTGGGATATGCATCAAAATTTGTTTGTTCTTGGTCAGTATCCGACATCACTTCTTCATCAAAAGTAGGGCTGCCAAGAACATTTGTTTCAAGGATCGGAATATCCTCTGCATTTTCTTCATAAGAGCAACAAGCATGATCTGCATCCAAATTTTCCATTTTTGCATAAATTTCTTTTACCAGTTTCACCAACTCATCTGAGGTATACCCCTCCTCTTCACATCTTTCGCAAGAACGAACTATGTTCTGAACACCATCTCTATACTCCTCACAACAGTTATGACAGATTAACTCAGAGGAATAATACCTTTGACAGTGAGCATTGAAAGCTGCATGAAACTGCTCCAAGGAGGAGATGCTAGGAGGGGGCAAGGAGTGATACCACTCACGAGCATCTCCCGCTAATGAGAACATGAAAATATTTAATAATACATCCTCATGATGTATCTCCCATTGATGCATGAGTTCATGAAACTCACGGAGATGCTCTGCAGGGTTGTCCTCTTTACGCTCTCTAAATATGGGCAAAAATTCACCCCATTCAACCATAGTAGGAACAACATTAGGAAAACCAAGAACAGAGGAGAAATTAAAAGGAGCAAACCTCCGGGCCAAGATTCTTTCCATTTCGAACTAGTGGAGTCGCCATTCGATTCTTTAATCATGGAGTCTCCACGTGAATGATATGCAGTCTGAATGTCTCTGGTCTTTGTTCACCACCAAAGACTAGATCTGATCGTTGTCAATCTCCCAGGGAACTTTCAAGCTGAGAAAGAAGTTGCTAAAATCCTTCTCGAGAAAAATTCTCTGGGTCAGGTTCGGGTGTGCTAGAGGCAACCACAACTGAAGTAATGGAGTTGACACAGTGGAGTCGTCGGGTGTACGTGGAATCTTCAATGGTTCTGATATTTGATGCACCTTCAAAATCAGAAGCTCTTTGTCGTTCTATCCCAGGGAAATGTCTTCAATTCGTTCCCTGGCAACGGCGCTAGAAATGTTAGCACTAGAAGTCACCCTCTGATTGCAGAGAAGGTAATCCCAGTACTCATTAAAGTTTTATATGTCACAAGTTGGTTTTAAAGAGGTCAAATAGGCACAGACTCAAGATGATATCAGTTTAACTCAGAAAACTGGATTGTTATGCACATGCAGGTGAGGTCTTAATTAACTTCAGTCAGTAAGTTGGAGTAAGGGTGAATAGAGGGAATACTTTGGTGAGGAGAGTGTAGAGGTCTGTTGTATACATCAGGTCTTCCAGCAGCCTAAGGAGGAAAAGCTTCAAATTCAAAACTTCAGTATACTGAAAGAACATAAATAACAGCACTGCAATCAAACAAACATTACAATACAGTCAAAACAATCCATGTGAATCCTTCAATCATGGGAACTTCAGTATCAGAGGCAAATATGATTAAAAAGAAGTTGACTTGCATTAAATAAGAAGTCTCAGATCCAAATACATAACCATAGAACCAGAAGCTTCATCAAAAGTTTACAATACGAGAGCACTGCTCAACCATCCAACCTTAACAAAATACTAAAAATGCATATATATACTTAGAAATGTTGCAACCACCAGGAGTGTGATCGGACCACTTCATTAACATTTTCAGTCGGCGCCTACTCGGTTAGATTGTGCAGGCCTCCTCATGTCAGATGCGAACTAAGTGGAGTTATGTGCTTTACAAGAAAATTTGTCCATAAGGAAACTTCGGATTGATAGTATGCCTTCATTGCCGCTCTCAACCTGCTTTCCATTTATTGAGTGAGTTGAAGTTTCAACCACCACTCCCATTTCCATTAACTGCCTTCATCGGGATCGGGACAAGACCTGACACCCATGAATGTTCCAGGTGGTGCCCATGACTTCTTCGAGTCAATCCCGACACCTCGAGGCCATTCAGATCTTCTTCTATGACCAAATACGGGCGCTTTTGTCCTGTCAAACTTCAAACTATATTCTCCCCAAGAAAAACCTCCAGAGATAAGTATCTGATGATGCGTGGCTCCTCGATTAGGACGTCCTAGATCCACTTCGGGCCTCTGGGCTCTGGTAAAATCTAAACTCAAATTTCGCTTACCTTCTGTGCTTTTACCCGTAGTTGTCGATCTACTGACGTGCATCCTCTTCAATCAACGGTTATGCTCCTGCTTCGGGAATTTGACCCCTTCAACCAGATCAATGACCCTTCTTCTCCCTCCTCGATCAATGATATATATCTTCTTCGAGTCTTTGAGACTTCGGGCACTTCAGGACTTTGCAATGTTTAACTCCCACAATTCTCCAGAGCGTCGAACTCCGAAGCGAGGGATCTGCCTCCACGTGTCCTCAACTTTTGATGGCTCAGATTGTTTCAAGAATTCTGGCTTCGACACTTTGGGAATTCCACACACTTCTCACTTCGAAACTCCCGAAGCTTATTTCCCCGAGCACTTGGATCAACTGCCACCTGTCCCTTTAAAAATCAACAACTCATGCTCTCTTCGGGTCTTTTGCTCCGACGCTATACTTCGCGCAACTTTTAATATTATGAATGCTCATGAGCTGCTAATTTGAACTCCACATGGAATTCCCACCGTTGAAAGATGAACCTTCCTTTTTGCTTGATTCAGGTCCAGAACGGACCTCTCTAAGTGTCGCACTTTGAGCTCGCGATTGTGGCCTGTGTAAACAAAGACTTGGATGACTGGATAGGGGCTTGGGAAAACAATAGGATGAGTGATTGAAACAAAAGGATATGGGTGTTCATCTTTAGAGGAAAACAGAAAGGCTTCAGGCCAAGACTTTTTTAGGTAAGACATCAAGGAAAACCAGCCTTTTAAAACAAAAAGGGGCGAACAAAACTGACTTTACCAGTTGAAGGGGAAACTTTAAGACTTGGTCTGCGAAAAGGAGAGAGACAGGGCAAAATTACAGAATTAGGTATAAACCACAAACCCACAGGACTCTGACAAGTTCATGTGATAACAGGGGGGAGGACTGATCCAGGTGGATATTGGTGTAAACCCTAAACCTCGGGAAGTTGATGTACTAACTTACCCTAACGGGGCCCACATGACTTTTGGTGTTTCATCTCCTAGGGTTAGGTTTTTAGATGTCTAGGGTTTTGGATTCATGTTTATTGTAAAAATTCCTTCAGAGCCTCATTATACTCATGTTCTTGCAAATGAGCATAGTCATTAGATCTCTTCTCAAAGATAAAGTTGTCACCATTCTAGTGAGTCTTGCGCTTTGTATTTTTATAGTCTTTGTACATTTCTTTCATTAATAGAAATCATGTATTGTTGTATTTCTCTTTTTCTGAAAATATTTATGTGTATTTCATTGTAATATCTCTTCTTTCATTTCATTCCAAAAATAATCTGGATCAGTGCATGAGATGCATGTTATAGCCATAAGTATGATATAAAAGACAGAATTTTGGGAATTGCAAATTTAGATCAACACTATTGGCATGTAAAGGAATAATTGCAGCAACATAAATTGCATAAAAAATTAAGGATTGTGAGTTGAAAGAGGATGGAGTCCTCATGTAAAGGGGAAAGGTGTATGTGCCTAAATCTCAAGAGCTGAAAAAATTGGTGCTAAAAGAAATGCATAATGTTCCATATGCTAGACACCCTAGATATCATAAGATAATCACAACTATAAGAGGCCAATACTTTTGTCTAGGAATGAAGAAATATGTGGTTGATTGTATAGCCATATGTTTAGAGTATCAAAAGGTAAAAGTTGAGCATAGACATCCAATAATTTTGGCCAGGTATGAAGAAAAATGTGGTTGATTATATAGAAAGATGTTTAGAGTATAAAAAAGTAAAGGTTGAGCATAGACATCTAATTGGATTGCTACAACCATTTCCCATTATTGAGTGGAAATGAGAAGTTGTTTAAATAGATTTTATTAACAAGCTTCCTAGAACAATGAAGAAACATGATTCCATTGTGGCAGTGGTGGATAAATTAACAAAGGCTACATGTTTTATTCCCATGAAGCTAACTCACAAGGAAGCCATCGTGGCTAAGATATACAAGTGGGAAGATTATCTTCATCTAGTTGAATTTGCTTATAATAATGGGTATCATGCATCTTTCTATATCATCCCATTTGAAGCCTTCTATGGCAGGTGGTGTAACACACCTATGACTTGGGATAACCCAGTTGATAGAGCCATCATTGGGATACAGTTGTTTAGGGAAATTGAAGAGAAGATGGTGAAAATAAAGAAAAACTTAAAGGATGCATAGGATAGGTAGAAAAGTTATGCGGACAAAGGCATAACACATAGAGAATCCAAAGTGGGTGACCATGCCTTCTTGAAAGTGAAACATAAAAGGAGTTCACTAAAATTGGGAAGCTACCAAAAATGACAACAAGATATTGTGTACCATTTGAAATCCTATATAAGATTGGTCTTGTTGCATACATGCTTGCACTGTCTGCATCCATGTGCATTCATAATGTGTTTCCTGTGTCTTTGGTTATAAAGATGTGCTTGATCCTAACCGCATAATTTATTGGATTGTGATCTAGGTGGAGCACAAGGGTGACTTTTAGGCCTAGTTGGTGTGCATATTAGATAGAAAGGTCAAAGTTCTTAGGAACCAAGCCATCGGCCTAGAAAAGGTCCAATGGACCTACTATGGTCTTGAAGATTCTACGTGGGAGTATGAGGATGCCATGCGGGAGGAGTACCCACATCATTCTGAAGTTGTTTGAGGATTTCAATTGTACATTTGTATATAATGCATTGAGGAAAGTGAAAAAGTAAGGGGGAGGGGAATATAATACCTCCATTTTTACCTCAGTTGTAAATGCATATGTACATATGTTTTATAGGATGGTGAGCCAATATGTTTTTTTCGGTTGGAGTCCCAATCTATGTATGTTTTGGGATAGAGTGCCTATGTGATATTAGGCTAGAGAGCCTGTATGCTAAAAGGTCGATGAGCCTAGCATTCTACATTGTAATCACACTCATATATATTAATAAAATACATCATGACTACAGACCAAGTCATATAAAAGAGTATGGGGGGATAGGAATCCACAAGAGGGAAATGGGGCTAAGGGATTAAGGAGAGGGGCTAAGTAAAGGGGGACAAGGGCTTAAGTAAAGGGGCTAAGCCAAATATATTAAATTAATCATAATTCCTAAGCCTAAGTCTTATGTCATGATTTTATCTTATGTTTCTAAGTGATAGGAGAGTGGTTCTTTAATTTCCACTTGTAAAAAGGAGAGCATGCATATATAAAGTTTTGGTTTAGTGAGAAATTCATTTATTCCAATCATTTTGATCATTGTACTTTGTTATTTGGTCTAGGTATGTTGGTTGTGAGCTTAGGGAAGCCACTGCAACCTTGTTTCCTATGATCCCTGTGAATCCTAAGTGGGATTTTGTCGGCAATTCTCCTTGGGTTTCCTTGGGAAAGGTTGGATCCCTAGAGGGGGAATTGGGTGGGTAGTATTTCCTAGTGTGAGAGGCCTAGAGGGTGTTTGGAGACTCCATTATTCTAGCTGGAATTTTTTTAGGGAGAGTGGGATAGCCTAAGGGATCGCAGTGCAGAGAATGGGGGTACACTTCCTTGGGTTGTGTAGTCTAAGGGAAATGAGAGACTAATGGTTGGAATTGATGTAGGAATTTTGTATCTTGGCCTAGACACCACTTTTGTTGTTGTGAGACCTAGTTGGCTTAAGCATCTTTTACCCTAGTGGAGTCATAGCCTTGGCTTGAGGGCGAATTTCTTTTGAGAGAGATAGAATAATAGTGTTTATGACTGGGTAGAATGTCTGAGGTCTGTAGCCAGTTGGTGATTTTATAAAAAGATAAGCGTTATTTTTATATGCTTTTATGTTGTGTATAATATGTCTTTTTATATGCTGAATTATAATATGTTGTGCATGTGTATATTTATATATATTATTATGTGTTATGCATAAGTTATGCATGAGAATGCATATTATTTGGACTGCATAAGGTTATCATATGCATGGGATATTATTATAATTGGTATTAGAGCCATGTTGGGAATAATTGATCATGGTATCAGAGTATTTATGAGTGAGGTTAATTAAAAATACAACATATGCAGAGGTTAAATTACAATGACATATTCTCGAAAGTGAATTTAGGGTGTATTACAGATTGGTATCAAAGAACACACACATTCCTTTAGTTTTAATAAAGAAATTATGAAAGATTAACACATCTTGCAAAAAATAGATCTCAGCTCAAAATACATGTCGGTCATCTAAATAATAATAATTCAATAGATATAAGAAACGATATCTAATAAAATTAAAATCTTTAAATAACTTGAATTAAGAGTGAACTAAGCAATTGAGAAACAAATTGAAATCATCGAACAAAGAAGTGAATTGAAAATCAAACTAAAATCATCAAACAACTTGAGTGAGCAGTGAATTGAGAAGCTAACATAGGGGTTCTTCAATTGTATGTTTTTTTAATAGATTTATTATAAAAATTAATTACAAAATGAGAAAGTTTACATTTTTCTAACTCAATGCATGGCAGTCGATTTCATGAGATTCCCATATCTTGGGTGTCACTATTGTCCAGGGTGTTGGTATGAGGTGGTTTATAGGGTTCCACCATGGGTGTGTTCACTTAAAAAGTTTACCGGGTTCTGAGGACAAGGGAGTGTCAGATGTTATAACTCTCTGATATACGTGCGAGGTACAACTTTAGTACTTGGCCCAATATCTCATATCACTAACTAATGAGGCTCAATTGTGCCCTTAGCCATACTACTCGACTACCTAGGTACTTGAAAGTGATCTCACTAACTATTGTTCTCAGTGTACTATAGCAACAAGAAGGATTATTAGTTTATCTAAAGTTGGTTTCAGGTATAGCTAGGGGAATTCCTATATACTACAAGGTACGTGGAAGTCAAATTCCATATATAGGCATTGTCTGATGCGATACTACTCGAAGGGGTACCAACATGTGCTACAAGAGTTTCCAACAATGTGATTCCACTTATATTTCTTGTGTGAATTCTTCCTCGACCACAATTTTACCCACTAAATGATAGATCATTGTGTTATCTTAAGATTCTAGAACATCCATGTAAAAAGGAATTTTAAAAATTTAGGTGCTTTTTGACCCAAGAAAAATCTTTACAATCACCGAAAAATAACTTGCTTTTCAAGGTAGGGTTTGAGGCTGAAAAGGTAAAATGATCATAACTTATGTTATTCTTCTCAGATTGGCTATTATGACCCCAATTATGAAATTCCATAGTTAGGGGGTCATGTGTGTTACAGAGTGGTATCAAAGTGGTGTTCAAACTCTAGGCTTGAATGGGTCACTAAGACTGTTGAAAATTGTCTAAGAAATCTTTTTATTATTCCAAGAATGCATGCTATGATGTTGTTAATTGTAATGGCTAACAATGTTTCAGTATTGTTTCAGGAGGTAGGAAGTATTGAAAAAGAGGGTCAGTGGAAGTGAATGGTGCAACGCAACATGGAAGACACATCACATTTCTGAGATGAGGAATCTGATCGCCGAAGGGATAGAGAAACCCCTCTAGATTTAGTAGTCACTATTAGAAGAGTGAAGGAAGACAATGAGGAGTTCATGAGAGCCTAAGCTAAACGGGCAGAGTTGAATGCAATGTTACTGCGGATCTTATCTAAAATTAGAAGCACATATAGAAAGGCCCCAATAATGAAAAATTACAATAGTCGGAGAGGTTGAAAACCCCTTCATATGCCCAAAAACACCGGTGTGGGAAGTAGTTCTTCCAAGAAGAGGCATCAGAATGTTAAGAAGAGTAAAGCTGGTGGAAGTATTTCCATGGAGTCATCCAGTGGGAAGATTTGTTCTGATGAGTTGTCCAATGATGACACTAAATCTAGTGTTCCAAGGAAGAACAAGAGATGTTCACAGAGTTTTCTAACTGAAGAATTCAAGAATGCTAAGCCACCTACCTTCGATGGAGAAATCAACAAGGGAGAAGACGTTGAGGGTTAGTTGTTGGGTTTGAAGAAGTACTTTTAGGTGCATAATTATTTTGAGAATATGAACGTAAGGATTGCCATATTCAACCTGAATAGAGGAGCTTCCATATGGTGGGAAGATCTCAAGGAGCTCAAGGGGTTGAAGGAAAGAAAACTAACCTAGAAGCAATTTGAGAAGTACTTCAAAAAGGAATACCTATCAAAGAAGTACTATGATGAAAAAATAAAGGAATTCCATGAGAACAAGTTGGGTCAACTTACCATGGATGCATGTGCCAAAAGATTTGTGGAATTGTTGAGGTATATTCCTTACCTCAAGGAGGAGAAAGTGAGAGTGCAACGTTTTCTCAATGGATTTCCATAATCGTACTAGGACATAATTGAATTTGGTAAGTCGAAGACATTGGAGGATACTTTAAGGAAATCCAAGTATTTTTATGATCAATCCAGGCATAAGCCAGAACCTCCTAAGGGCTAGAAGAGAAGAGATAATAGTGTGTCTCAGAAAAAGGGATTCATATCATTCCCATATAAGAATCCGAAGAAGGGTTCATAGTTTGGTCAGCTAAACAGAAGTGTGCATCAGTAGAATTTTCCATCTCAAAGTGGAAACAGGCCAACAAAGTAGGCAAGAGAAAGAGCAGAGGAGCCTAAGAAAGGACCTTTGCAATGCTAGGGTTGTGGAGAACCAAACCTATTAAGGGATTGTCCTCATAGGCAACATGACAGTAAGAAATTCTATCAAGTACAGGAAGAAACCATAGTCAATGATGTGGCCAGAAGTGTGCCAAGGATATATGCAGATGTGGAGAATCGACAAGTAGACCACCAGGCTTCAGTAGTGGAGATGGAAGGTATAATTGCAAAACAACATTTTTCTATTTTAATTGAACCTGGGTCTAATCTTAGTTATGTCTCACCATAATTTGTTGAAGCATGTGCTTTACAGAGGAAGAAACATGAAAATACATGGTTAGTTCAATTATCCACAGGAACTAAGAGAAAAGTGGTTGAGTTCATATAAACCTGTCTTTTTGAGATAAGTCGATTGTGTACACAAGTAGCCTTGAATATCCTACCCTTAGGATCATATGATGTACTTCTAGGAGTGGATTGGCTAGTTACCCACAAGGAAAAACTGAACTATTATGAGGAAACTTTGGAATGTGAATGTGAAGAAGGCAATACAAATTTTTTGTAGGGCATTCAGAAGCCAGTTTCAATTAGGAAAATATCGGTGTTACAACTTAAGAAGTTTAGTCGGAAAGGGTGTCCCTTGTATGTTATACAATTGCTTAACTCAACAGAAGGCAAGGATTTGAAGGTTGAAGATCACCCACAGTTGTGGTAGTTTAAAGATGTGTTTCTAGAGGAGGTACTTGGACTACCTCCAAAGAGAGATCTTGTTTTTTCAATAGATCTTGTACCTGGAGCAATACCGGCATCAAAAGTGCCTTACAAAATGAACACACCGGAATTGGTGAAGCTAAAAGTACAGTTGAAGGAGATGTTGGATAAAGGTTATATCAGGCCAAGTGTATCCCCATGGGGAGAACCAACCTTGTTTGTGAAGAAGAAATATGGTACCTTGAGACTGTGTATTGACTACAGGAAGCTGAACAAGATGATCGTCGAGAATAAGTATCCATTACCCAGAATTGACGATCTCTTTGATCAGCTCAGAGGAGCTGCAGTCTTTTCAAAGATTGACTTAAGGTCTGGATATCACCAAGTTGGGATTAAGGATGAGAACATGCACAAAACAACCTTAAGAACGAGGTATGGGCACTATGAGTTTGTAGTGGTGTTATTTGGGCTTACAAACGTACCAGCCACTTTGATGTGTTTAATGAATAGTGTTCCCAACAAGTATTTAGACAAGTTTGTCCTAGTCTTTGTAGATGATATTTTGATCTATTCCAAGACTAAATAAGAGTATGAAGAACATCTTAGGATGGTGTTACATGTGCTGAGAGAGCACCAACTATATGCTAAATTTAGCAAGTGTGATTTATTTCAAAGGGAAATCCAGTATTTAGGCTACATAATTTCAGCAAAAGGAGTGGTAGTAGAACTTGAAAGATCAAGGCAATCATGGATTGGCCTACCTCTAGAAATGTAATAGAGGTAAGGTATTTCATGGGCTTGGTTGGGTATTACAAAAGGTTCATAAATGGATTTTCCAAGATCGGTAATCCCATTACTTTATTACAGAGAAAAGGGAAGAAATGTGTATGGTCACCAGAATGTAAGGCTAGCTTTCAACAACTGGAGTATCTCTTGACCAATGCCCTTGGGTTGAAGATCGCAAACACCAAAAAGGATTTCTTGGTTTGCACTGATGCATGCAAAGAAGGACTTGGTGGAGTGCTTATGCAATATGGGAAAATGATATGTTATGAATGAGGAAATCTAAATGAGCATGAGCATAAGTATGTTAATCATGATTTAGAGCTTGTAGCGATCATGCATGCATTGAAGATGTGGAGAGACTACTTGTTTGGAAGGAAGTTTGTCTTGATGATGGACCACTATGGACTAAAATATTTGTTCAACCAACCAAGGTTGAATGTTAGACAGGTTGGGTGGATGGCGTTGATTAGCGAGTTTGATTTTGAAATCAAACATATAAAAGGGAAAGAGAACACAGTGGTAGATGCGCTCATTATAAGTGTACAGACTATGCATTTAGAAACAGTAAGTGTAGGAGAATCTAACATCAAACAAAGGATTAAAACCCTCTTGCAAGAAGATGATTTATTCAACCAGGTAAAAGAAGGGTTACAACAAGAACCCAAAGAAAAGAAATATGAAGGATATTAGCTTGAGGTTGATAATATGTTGTTGTATAACAACATGTTATACGTGCCTAATCCAACATAGTTGAGACATATGGCTATGGATGAGTTCCATAGGAGACCCTATGTAGGTCACCCTGGTTATAAAAATATGGTAACACCAATAAGGCAGTTGTATTACTAGCCTGGAATGAAGCAGGGCATTTTTGAGTACATTGTGAAGTGTTTGGAGTGTCAACAGGTGAAGGTTGAGTACAAGCATCCTGCAGGACTGTTGCAACCTTTGCAACATCCAAAGTCGAAATGGGAGACAATCCCCATGGATTATATTATTAGTTTTCCAAAGACAATTAAGAAACATGATGCAATCATGGTCGTAGTAGATAAGTTGAGCCAGGAAACTCATTTCATCCCTATTAAATATAATTTTAAGGCCATACACGTTGCTAATGTTTTCATAAAACAAATTTTCAGATTTCATGGTCTACCCAAGACCATAATCTCATACAAATATGCTAAGTTCACCTCAAGTTTTTGTAAAAGATTGTTTGCAGGCTTGGGAACTCAATTGGTGTTTAACACGACCTACCATCCACAAACAAATGGTCAGACTGAAAGAGTGAATAGATTTGTAGAAGACAAGTTAAGGATGCATGTGATGCATCAACCCGGGTAGTATTTACCCCTGGTAGAGTTTTCCTACAACAATGGTTATCAGGAATCATTGAAGATGAGCCCATTTGAGGTTGTGTACGACATAAAGTGTAGAGTTCCGATTATTTGGGACATTCCAGTGGATAGGATTACACTTGGACCATAATTGTTGAAAGGAATGGAACATGTAATGATTAAGATAAGACAAAATTTTAAAGTAGCCCAAGACAGAAAAAAGAGCTATACAGACAGCAAGAGAAATCATAAAGAGTTCAAGGTGGGAGATCATGTATATCTCGAGGTGAAGCCTAAGAGAAGTTCCTTTATAATGGGGACATGTGCTAAGTTAGCACCCCACTACTGTGGACCATTTGAAGTCTTGGAAAGATTGGAGCCAATAACATATAGACTTGCCTTGCCACCTATTGTTAGAGCTCACAATGTATTCCATGTGTCTTTATTGAAGAAATATGTTCATCACTCTAATCATGTGATTGATTGGACTATGATACAGGTGGAACCATAGGGAGAGTTCCATCCCGAACCTCAATGCATCCTGGACATAACTGAAACAATGCTTCAGAACTGAGACATCATGCAAGTCAAGGTGCAATGGAAGCACTTTGGAGCAGATGAGGCTACATGGGAGCTAGAAGATGCCATGAGGATGGCATACCCATTTTTGTTTCCTACATAATTGTATATACATGGTATTTTAAACACTGAGGATGATGTTTCTTTATGGGGGAGGGGAATGTAACACCATTTCCCCCACATGATTGTAATCATTCTAAGACTTCATATAATTGTGATTATGAAGCATGTAATTGTGTTGTGATTAATGAAAACACCAGGCGGATGACTGAGACGGAAAATCCTTGAGAGTATTGGCCATGATATCACATGTGGAATTGATGAAGTGGACAGGTGAGGTGGAGCTGAGATGTTTTAGTGAAGAAAATAGGAAGCTAGCTTATACTTGTAAAACATGAACACACTCCTACGAGCATGCCCAGTTCAGTATGAAGCCGCGTGACTAGTTATGGAGGTCAAATCGATGGTTGAAGCAATCAATAACTGTTGACAAATTTGGTCTCTTGAAGAAGGAAAAGGGCCAATTGAACGACCTAAAAAATAGGACACCACGAATTTTCCCATTAAGAAGTTTAAAATTCAAACAACAGGTTGCATATGATAGAAACCACATGAGTCCCAAGGATTGGCAGAGGAAGAGGACAAAGGTGAAAAACATCACTGAGGAAAATATAGAGAGTAGTAGCAATAGTGGAGGAGGGAGCTCACAGCGCATATAGGAGAATACCTTGAGGAGAGAAAGTGAGCGCCAGACTCACAAAATTATGGCGTAGTGAACGGAGGTGTTCATGGGTGCAGAGTCAAAGGAGAGAATAAATTAGAGATGTTTCCTTGAACATAATAGGAAGCTTGTCTAAGATATTGATGATCACCCTGAAATGGAGAAGACCCGGATCTAGACTGGAGAAATAGAGGGTCGCAGCTTGGTACTAACATGACATAAAATGGCACTGGTAAGGGGAGGTTTCCAAGGGATTGTATAATAGAGAAGGGGCTCCCTTGTGTAGAGGAAATCCAATTGGAGAGGTACATGATAAACCTGTGAAAGCCCTGAGCTCAGTGGGAAGGGGGAAACTTATATTGTTTTCTATGGAGGAAGGAGAGTAACATTCTTGGATCATCCTAAATCTAGAATTCAACTAAATCAGTGCCTTGTGATATCATGGCTTGGCATGGGGGAGGCATATTGTAGGAAGGCACTATGTAGTATGACCTAAGGTTGGGAGGAAAGGCATCCTTTCTCAGTCAGTTGGCTTCTGATATTTTCCTGAAAAGATAAGTATTTAACCTAGACTATTTGATGTAAGATAATGATGTAAATGTGAGGCTTCTAGTTTAATGAGAAAGTATGAATGCATGTAAATACTAAATTGAATTCTTGAATAAAATGGGATGTGTTTGTTTGCCTTCACTATTTAAATCGTTGACCATGAAGTTAATTCTAGTCGAGACGGTCTGAGATCATGAGGAGCTTGCAACTTAGGAGGAAATCTTGCAAGACATGGACAAAATATTCATTTGGAAGATGACATGAATGCCTCAGTGTTCAGAAGGCCCCGTAAGGGTGAAGGAATCCTATATTTTGAGAGAACCTTGTGTTCTTGAATGGAAATCTTGCAAGATATGCAAACTTCATTCCAAGAGAGTGAGAGAGCCTTAGTTGGTCTAAGGGTAGTGCCCGATCTCTTGAAGACCTAGTAAAACACTTGACGAACCCTTGAAATTGGCTAAGTCCCAATTTCGGATCGTTGTTCAGAAGAAAACCCTGTGTTGAATCGTGGAAGATCACACCCGTCGATTTGATGTAACGAACAAATCTCAGCCTTACATTGATTGGGTGAGATCGTTGAATGCCACTAGTCGTGGAGTCGGAAGAATGAGAGAACCCAACAAAGATGAAGTCCTAAAAGCATCGACAATTGTCAATCAGAGTGATAGGTTGATCTAGACCATTCATCAAGAGGTCGAGTCAATAAAGTGACTAGGAGTGAGAACGAGGAGATCCGACGATGATGAGGGAGTACCGACGAAGATGAAGACTTGAAAAAGAACGAGAACCATTGATTGACACACATGCGAGATTTGATCTCAACCGTAGATTGTCGTAGGTCACACTTAGGCAATGAAAAAGGGGGAGGCGACGTGATACTGACAAGGATGTCAGCATGGTAGCCAGTTCACCTCGAGAGGAGATGCATGTCAACCAAGGAATGGTCGATGGGTCGATAGTGGGCCCCCATAGGGGCTAGAAGCCCTTAACTCTTTTCTTTAAAAACGTGGTCATCGGATCTATATGTAGGTATATCCCATCCATTCGTCGAAATTTGGCGGACAGGAGTTTGGAGTGAGGCCAAGAAGACGACCCGAAAATGAAAGAATATCAAGGTCCAATGGCACTCATTGATTAACGACGAAGTGAGATGAGATCTAAGTCGTGGATTTGTGTAGGTCCCACCTATTCACCCTAAGAAAGGTTAAAAGTGTGGGCATTATTCGTCACACGATTCAAAGGCACGGACATGATCATAACCATTAAATATCGAAGAGAGAGAGTTGTCTATGGGATTGAACTGCCAAAGAGTTCATCTTCGAAACCTATTGGTTGGGGAAACTCATAACTCTTATGGGGTAGATTCCCGATGATGATGAAGATCGGTCCAGATAATCAAATTCGATACTCTGGAAGGTCTGATGGGCTAGGTGGCTAGTGCCACACTAGATTTTGATTTAGTTCCATGTCAGATGTTATAAATGGTAGGGTGCCATGTGGATGTCATGTGGAAGTAAGACAGATTTGAAACCTATAACCCCAAGAACTTCAAAAGACTGTAACTTTCGTCGTAGAGCTCAATTTTGAGCATGAGTGCAGTCGTTGGAAAGATTTTGGCAAGTAGAAGTTGTTTATGAGACTTAGAGATGGATTAAAACTGAGATAGAAGGAGAAGGAAATTTAGACACCCCACCACCCTACTTGAGGGTTAGGGGGTCAACTGTGTTACACTATCCATGTAATGAATCCAATGCAAGTCAGACAACAACCTTTCAATCCCTCATATATTTCAAGGCGATATTAAATTCCCTATCTTAGTTGGCCAACAAACAAAACCACTAGCAAACTAGTTTAAATTCTCAAGGATCAATAAAATGCCCAATTGTTAGTTTAAACGCCCAGAGAGAGAGAGAAATTGACATGTAAATGTTGTGTGTGGTCTGTATGGCCACTGTACGACCTATGGGTGAAGGGTAAATGAACCAGGGAGTATCAATTCACCCCAAGCAATGAAATTGCAGTCCGGGAAAGGAAGAATTTTCCTAGGCAATGAGAAATTTTGCTCGACAATGTTTTAAAATGCCCAAACATGCAAGAATTTGACCCACATAATATGAAATATGTCCAACAATGTCTATGAACGTCTACATAAGGAGAAATTCAACCAGGCAAGTGCAATTCGACTCAAACAAGGACGAATTGGCCTAGAGGGAGCATGTATCATCTAAGGGAGGGAGATTAAAATGCCTACCTAATTACCCAATCGTCTGAGTAGAGAAAGAGCAATTCCAGGAATGGAAACTCGCCTAAAAATTTGCAACATTTCTTTTCTAATAGCCATAGATCTCATATTTCAGAAGGAATTGGACAATGGATAGTTTGGAGTTGTTGGTATCCATACCATCTAAGGAAGAAAACATGTTTTAATCATGAGCTAACAAATGCTATCTAAAATTCATCATATTGACATATTAATAGTGCACGAGAAACTCATTGAACATAGGTAAGAGCATCAACAGTCTCACACACACAATTTGCACAACAATGAAATCAAATATAATCAATCACCGTGAAGTCATAATTTTTTACCCTAGAAACCCAAATGGGAAAACCAACTTTGAATGGGGCTTAGTTTATTTTCCTCTTAGCAATATCTAGTACAATTCTCTCATGGCTTTCTATGTGTCTTCCTCCTTGGACAAAATATCCTTTGGGAGAAAAATTAAAAAAGGAAATAGGGAGAGTTGGGACAATGGGAAGGCCAACATAGTGACCTTTTGTTTCTCATTCCTCACTCTTCTCTCCTATTTCATTTATTTCTTTGTTTTTTTATTTTTTTCTCACACATTTGTCTTATTCAATGTTACATTTGCATTATTTTACAATGTTTGGGTAACCTTCATAAATTGTCGAATTAAACTTACAGGTATTGAGTCTTACACCCATTCATTGATTCAGATCCATTTTGGATCAGAGATGAACCTCCATATGTCGAGCTAGTAGATGAGGAAATAGAAGAGAAATTTCTCAAATTCTTCAATAGACTTGTTTAGGACCCGACTTCTTCTGTAGCTACAACATTCTCCTCTTCCTCTTGAATATTGAAACACATGCCATGAGATTACAGTCATTGGCAACAAACATTTTTAGATAAACTCTACAATTGATAACTCTAAAAAATTCTCTATCTCCATAAAATTATAAGAAAAAAACATTTTTGATTGGAAAAAAGCAATTTTGGTTGGAAACTTACTTATTGCCACCCCTTACTCCATAAAATCATATGGTGTTGCACATGTAAATCTTAGTATGCATGAAGCAACTCCAAAACCATGATGCCAAAGAACATGTCCAATAAGAAGAGTTGTCGATTCGCTCTGTTCTTTTGCATACCCTTTCATTCCATCAAGTTCCAACAACTTTATAGTACCCACAAGAGAACCTTGGATCAACATTAAGAAGTTGTTAGCTTTCAATTATTTTGTATTCCCCTATGTACTTACAGTGACAACAACCATGGGGGGTGTAATAACAAGGACAATGACCATGCGAGGCACACCAATACTTAACCATGCAAAGAGAATCAAAAGCCTGTAAACAATGGGTAGCATATAGAATGAGAAGTATGAAGAACTCGAAGATACAGAGAGAACATGACTACACGTAACATATTTACCTTCTCTTGAAAGTGATGCTCAACACACGACATATTGAGTATATGCAAGGAGTTGTTAGCATTGGAGTAAACTACAATAGATCTATCAACTGTTGAGAGGGATTGATCCGGATTATTTATGAGAGYRGAGATGTAAAAAAGAAATGCACARAGATATYGYGGATATCCAATAATATAAAAGAAATGTATCARATGCAACCATAAACACAGAGATACAATAATRCATTATTTCTATTAATGAAAGAAATGTACAGTGACTGTAAAAATACAGAGTGGAAGACTCACTAGAATRGTGGCAKCKTATCTCTGAGAAGAGATGTGACGACTACTCACATTCGCAAGAAGATGATTACAATGAGGATCTAAAGGTCTTTTTATCATAAAGAAAATCCAAAACCCTAACCCTGGAAGATGAAAATCCAATAGTTTTGTGGACCCCSTTTTGGGTAGTTTGGTGTATCAAATTCTCGGGGGCGTAACTTTGGCATACGATCTTCGTTTGGGGCGCACGATAGCTCGTTGGAAAGATCTATCCGAGGACTACAATAGTTGGCATAAATTATCATGGAGATATTTTTCSATTGGTATATGCCCAAAAAACATTGTTTAGGGCCTCAAAATGGCTCTGGAAGTTTAGGACCCRAAAAACTACCAAAAATAGTAAATTACCAAAATTGTCAGAAAATTATTTTGAGCCAGTTGAAAAAGGTGGGTGGCCACCGATATCCACCTGGATAAATCCTCCCTCCTTAGGAAGCAATGGTCTCCATTGCGTTGAGTGCCCRGGGGAGAGGGAAAAGTGTTTGTTGAATCTGCATCTTGRTGAGTTGCTTGCCTTGTTGGAGAAGTTGTCACGAACATGTGGTTGGAAGGGTTGGACCTTTTTAACCAGTCTGGCTACATGAGGTGCTTGTGTGCAGAAGAAATCTTTACACTTTGTTGCAATCTTGTCGACCTGCTTCTGTTGGATAGAAGGTGCTTGGGCCGAGGCTGTAGTGGTTGCAGTATCCTTTTGTTCACTCTTTGAATAGATTGTGAAGAAGCTGAATTTTGTAGTATGAGATACTACCTTGCGACATTGTTTAGGTGGGATAGTAGTTGGAAATACCTCTGGTATTCTGTAGATATGACCCCCCAAAGTAACAATGACACTACGGGGTCGAGATTCATAAACAATATGGCATTTCCACATATATGGTTGGCCTAAGAGAACATCACAGACATCCAATGGGGCAACATCACATAATACCTCATACTTGAAGGGTTGGATGTCGTATGACAATCGACACTGTTGGTTGACACGAAGATCTCATCCTTGGCGAAGCCACTCGATGTTGTATGGTTGTGGGTGTGGTGTTGTCGACAATTCCAACTGTTTGACGACCTCTGCTGAGATGAGGTTCTTCTGGCTTCCACTATCAACAATAAAACGCAGTGGGGTCCCCTTCATCCACATCTGTGAATGAAAAATACGCTCCCCCTCTTCAGGATCCGTTGGTTCTTCTGGTTGAATTGTTGCGGTCGCGACAATAACAATGGGGTCTGCGTTGATGATCTGTCTTTTACCAGTATTTTTAGAATCAGATTCTGAGTCAAGGTTCGATTCCTTATCTTTGATGTCGGCCACCAATGATTGTTTTGAGCGACATTCATCGGTGTTGTGCCAGGGGCTTTTGTGGAAATCGCACCATTTTCCGGTGTCCTTCTTTGTCTTCCTGTGACCCTTATTTTCCTATGGCATGGACTGGTTTTTGAGAGACTGTTTGTTAGGATCGTCTTTGTCATACTTTGGTTATTGCGGATTTGCAGACCCGAACTGTCGTTTGTTCTGGTGCTTAAATTTTTGCTCGATTTTAACAGCATATCAACAAACAACACCGAGTGATGAGATGTCTAGAAAATCCATTTCAGTTTGGATGTATCTGTGTAGAGCCCCACGATATTTTAGAACCAAATGTCGTTCGAAGTCTTTGATACCCATCTTGGTGCGCAAGGTATGGAAGGTATTGGTGAACTCCGGAACTGTTTGGCCCCTCTCTTGTCGCAGTGACATCTCATGTACTGGTCCTCATAGTTGCCAACAGGGTAATGTTGTTCCTTTACCGCATCCACAAAAAAATCCCCAAGTGGGCTCGGCCCCATATATTCCAGACTCCTCTGTGGAACTTTGCTCCCAGTAAGTTTCCCACCAATGTTTGACATGGGGGAGAGATTTAAGAAGTGCGAAGGTGATCTTTTCCCTGTCAGAAAAATTATGAACAGAGAAATAACCTTCTAACAGATTTAACCATTTGTTTAAGGCATCTGCATCTATCTGACCTTCAAATACGAGAATATCAAAATGAACCTGTACCTTGAAAGGAGAGGTGTTTCCAAAGTGGTTGTTTGATGAAGATGCGCATGTTTCTATTGGCAGGCGTTGAAGGATGTGGGAACAATTCTCCATCATTTCGTCCTTCTGTCGCGTGAAAGCTTGCTCAAGCAACATAGTGATGGGATTGTCTACTCCGTCGTTTTATTTTCTTCCGCCATGGAGGGTTTCTTGGGTGTGCGAGAGCGATTGTCTTCAAGAGATACAAGCTCGAGACCCAACTTGCTATACTCGGACCTCGTCAGGGACATGCACTGAAAAATGATCAAGAGCAGCCTGCTCTAATACCAGTGATCCGGATTATTTTCGACACGAAATGAGAGCGAAGATTTAATAAAGAAATGCACATAGATATCGCGGATATCCAATAATATAACAACAATGTATCAGAGATGCAACCATAAACACAGAGATACAGTGATACACGATTTCTATTAATGAAAGAAATGTACAGTGACTGTAAAAATATAGAGTGAAAGACTCGCTAGAATGGTGGCAGCTTATCTCTGAGAAGAGATGTGATGCATACTCGCATTCGCAAGAAAATGATTACAATGAGGTTGTAAAGGCATTTTTATCATAAAGAAAATCCAAAACCCTAACCTCGAAAGATGAAAAGCCAACAGTGTTGTGGACCCCATTTTGAGTAGTTTAGTGTATCAACTTCTCGGGGGCGTCACTTTGGCATACGATCTTTGTTTGGGGCACACGATAGCTCGTTTGAAATATCTATATGAGGACTACAAGATTTGGCAGAAAATATCATGAATATGTTATTCGATCGGTAGATGCCCAAAAACCATTGTTTAAGGCCTCAAAACGGCTCCAGAAGTTCAGGACCCGAAAAACTGCCAAAAATAGTAAATTACCAAAATTGCCAGAAAATTGCCAGAAAATTGTTTTGAGCCAGTTGGAAAAGGTGGGTGGCCACCGATATCCACCTGAATCAGGGATCAAATCCCTTAAGGTGCAAACCCTTTTTTGAATGCAAAACTTGAGAAAAAATTTGCACGTCAGAAATTTGATCCCTGTCAATATTTGATAGATCTAAATTAAAATGGATCTATAATGGTTTATTTTGGTCTACATATTTATTTTTTAGTTATTATTATTATTTTGAAACTGATGTATCATGTCAACGTTATCACATACATAACAACATTTATGTCATACTATGTTGTAAAATGCTTCTCAACGTAACAAAACGTTAATAATAATACAAAATTTTGAATAAAATATGACATTAACACCAATTTTGAACCTGTTACGATATTTTGAAATCACTCCAAAATAACCTAGACACTCCAAGACAACCCATACATATTTCGGTAAAACACTTAAGTTAAATGGATGAGGAAGATTTAAAAACTTAAATTAAATTACTAGGAAGAATTAATTAATAAGTTTGCACATGGTTCAAAACATTTTGATCGCTATAATTGTTGCATGGTAAGGAATAAAATTATTGAGATATATGGGCATTGTTAATTTATCTAAGTGTTGCCTTGTTTATATTTTATTTTAATAAAGGAGATATGGCACTAAATGTGTTTACTTATCTAGGCCATGTGGAGACATATGATTGAATTGGGAATTTAAAAAAAAAAATACTCGATCTTGAAGAGATGCTTATATCTTAAAAGTAGAGCCACTAATTGGTTATGTCTCGGATTTTGGTATTAAGTGCCAAAGTCATTATGTAAAGCAAGCAGAGGACATTGTCATTATTTAAGAGAGGCACCATGGACATGGAATATTACAAGTCAACTTTAATAACGCCAACCAAAAAGATTTTATAAGAAATTGAAACACAATTTCCAAATAATCTACTATTTAAAAAAATTGTTCTTCGATTATATTAAGCTTGTTTTAATGAAAATGACTATGGCCATGCAATCCACCTTTTTGTCATATATATACATGTCCATTCCATAGTGATTTCAATAAGAGAAGTCAAATACCTTCATCTCAATTGAGGGTGGAAAAATGATTTAGGAGGGGCATAGATTTTATTTATTTTAAATTATAGATGATTTTATCATATGTGAGTAGTTTAACATTATGTTAAAGATATTTTTAGATAAGAAGTCAAATTGTAATCATGGTATTATTTGGTTTTGTAGATGGAAAGAAGGTTAATTGTTACTAAAAAGTATATGTTTCTACTAGAGGTAGCTTTGGCAATGGTATTAGCTTTTTGGGGATATTGTTTAGGCTAAAATTTTCCTTTGGTCCTGGAGTGAGATTTAAAATTGCTTTTGATTGGCTAAGAGTTTGTCTTCCTTAAACATAAGGAAATAACTTAATGACCCAAGGCCTAGAGGCATATGGCAGGAGTGAACATCTACACCCTTATGACTACTAGCAAGTTATTTTAGGTGGCATGGTTTTCCTTAAATAACAATGATTAATGAAGACACATTCATGGATGGTAACTAATAATATATAATAAATAAGTTATTACAAATTTTACCACCTTAAAAAAAAAAAATCATATTAAAATTTGAGATTAATTATTATATATTTAATCTTCAATACCTTTTCATTTTAATATTTGATTTATTATAAAATTAATATAAAGAAAACTTATATTTCTTTTCATTGGTAAAGTACTTAACATTTTGATAGATGTTTGAAGCAAATAGGCTTGGATCGATCATGGCGGTGCTTAGGGTTTGCAGGTGCTTTGTGGTACCTAGCTAGACTACGTTGTCAAAGGTAGGAGTGGGTTCTCAATAGGGGTTATGGATGGATATTATCTGTTGATGGATTATTCCAAAGATTCACTGTCAAAATAAGTGATCTTCATTCAACCTACCATTAAGCTGTCAAGAGCTCACTTTTCGAAGGATGTTTGTTCACACGATCTGCAATATTTTTGGGGGTCCCTCTAATTGATGAATTTCCAAATCAGTCCTCATTAGGTGGTCTCGTAGCTTCTTTGGGGTTACCTTTCCGAATCTGGTACTAATCATTATTTTTTAATGAAAGGAAATCTTGGTTGAAATCCCTATTGCATGAGCCACAAATGTGCATGGATTATCATCAAAGGATCTTGTCATTTCGAGTTTTCCTTTAGCGAGTAAGAATAGTCATGATGGAGGGGTACCATTTGATTTTGTTAGTAGCAAATCCAAGTTGGCCAAGTAATAGGGTAGTGGCGAGCAAGGAGGCCAAAAGTGTCTTGAGTGGAAGCACAAGAAAACAATGAAATCTCGTGGAGGTGGAGTTTCCTTAGTCGTGGGAGAAGATTTGAAGGTTACACAAATATCAAACCTTGAAGGCAGAGCTATAGTCCAAAAATTCTATGGAAGATGTATGTTTACAAGATCAATTAATAGTTGGATGGAGGCGGTGTGGGAGTCGATCCTAGGTTATTCACCCATTTGTCACTTACTTTCTCGAGGATGAATGGGGGTTATATTCCAAACTAAGGCAGATGCAATCCAATTCTAGTCGGCCAACGGTAGTGGGACCGTCACTTTCTATGTGCAAAACCTTGGAATCCTCTCGTTGATGCCATGGAAGAAGTTTTATCTAAGTTACATGCCAACATGGATAAAACACCCAAATCCGCCACTTGAATTCTGGTCGGATGTTGGGTTAAAGGCTATAGGAGAGGTCTTGGGTTATTTTGTAGCCTCTGATACTATCTATAAATCTTGCAATTATCGCTTCATTGCTTAAATTTTAGTTGCTTTGGATCCGAGGAAGGGTTTGTACGAATCAATGGAGTTAGTTCTGGGCAATAAGTCAAACACCCACCAACCAGACTACCTCAACGTACCTTTTTGTTATTCACGTTGTCACAAGGTGGGTCATTTGTTGATGGATTGTGATCTCTCTTTTCAGAGATCTTTGCAAGAAGGACTTTGTCTAGGGATGAACAAAAAGGTGTATAGGCCTTCTTCCCCAACAATGGTTGGGTCTACTGAAAATGTTTGTCCCAATCGTGAAGGTGTTATCTGGGAGCAGTTCACGAGATTAGGGAAGGCATGTGCACGTTCATATGATTGTTTTGGGAATACGTCACTACCAAAGATAGATGTTATCATCGGTTCAAAGGTGGCGAATGCAATGAAGATCTTGGTTAGTAATATGGAGCTCTCTCCCTCTCAATGGTGCAACTTGGAAGTCTTGTGGAACTCTAGTTTGATGGAAACCCGGGACTCTGGTAAGAAGCACTCTCCACTACTTCGTAATTCTATTGATGCACATGTTATTTCATGTAACAATTTACTTGAGTGTGGGGGAGAGTCGGGTGCAAGGGAAGGCCCCTCCCCTAATATGTCTCGCGGTTCGGGTTTTAGATGCTTTCTTAGTCGATTTGAAGAGGGATTATGATGTCTTACCTCTAAAACCTTCTAGTTTGCGTAAAGGATTCTCTTTAGGTTCATTGCCTATCTCTTCGGAACGAGATCTGTATTTCCTTAGACCTCATGGTCTTGTTAGTAACCACGTGCTATGGGGGGGTCTGGGACTTGACAGTTTTAAAGAAGTGAGTCATTCTAAAGTAGGGAAAAAGTCTGCCTTAAAACATGCATAGGAATGTGCATCTCAAGAAGTGTCACAAGGGAGGAAAAAACTCATATTCGGGGTCCTTAGAGAAAGATTTTCCCCGAATTTGGGGATCCCATTATTATTATGTCTGCAAAAATGCATGGTTTGGGGAGGAAGGCCAAAAAAATCTCCCTTAGAAGACTTGTAGATGTGGACAAACTAGAGATAGTTTTAATTCGAGATTGTATGTGTTGTAATGAGTCATTAATATCTAATTTGGAGAAACTCTTCCCTGGATAGGGTTTCATTGGTGTTGATTCTACATGTATTTATAGAGGTCTAATCACTAGTTTTTTTCTGTAAATTGTGTGCTTGCTAACAATTTTTCTATTTCCTCGGGTCTATTTACTGAATTTTATTACAAAGATTTGGACATATCAATCTCCCTCCTCAATCTTTATGGCCCTTATGAAGGGAAGGAGGATTTTTGGGAGAGGTTATTTCCTTGTAGTTGTATTAGGTTTGACAACCTAATTGTAGGGGGATATCTTAATTTTACTATCAATAGGGATGAAATATGGAGGACCTTGGCTCAAGAGGAGAAGCTGGCTAGTTTTTTTCTGGATAAGATGGATTTGGTTGGCCTAGTTTATGTGGAACTTGTTCAAATGCAGCTGACCCAGTTCAATAATCAAAGTGGTGACGAAGAGGGCTCTAAACTAATTGACAAATTCCTTTCACAACATACCTTCGTTCAAGATGTGGGGGCTTATTTCTCCTAGATGGGGCTAGTTCGATTTTCTAATCATAAACTTGTTTTCCTTGAGTTGGGTTGTTTGAATGGAAAGCCAACTACACCTTTCAAATATAACCCTATCTGGGCAGAAGTGGAGGAGTTCAAAATTTTCATCAATGATAATTGGAACCCATACTAGGAAGATGGGAATATGTCTGTCAGTGCTTAGGTTGTCACAAGTTTTCTTAAACTAAAAGGAAAATTTGCAGTCTGGGCTAGGGAGTGCAAGAAATTGAATGTAACTAATATTAGAACTTTGGAAGGTGAACTTGATTCATTGTATGATCAATTGAAAGAGGGGGGACATGGATCCCATGTTGAACTGGAGCTTTGTTGATCGTTGGAAGAAAATAGATTTAACATATTGCCAGAATAGGAAAAGGCTTGGAGACTTAAGAGTCGAGCCCTATGGATAGAGGATGGTGACCAAAACACAAAGTTTTTTCAAAAATATGTTACCTGTAGGAAAAATTACAATACTATTTGGGAGCTTAAGGATTCTCATGGAAATAAAGAAAGGGGATTCTTTGATCTGGCTACATTAGGGGTGGATCATTTCAAGGACTTCTTTATGGAAACGAAGTAGGAAAAGGTGGGTGAAATGATAAAGTTAATTTCCTTATTTCCAATATTAGTTTAAAAGGAAGAGAATAGGGAACTATTCAAAGAAGTTTCTAAGGAGGAGTTGTGGGTGGTCATCTCTAGCTTTAAGAAAGATAAAATCCCAGGACTGGATTGCTAGACTGTAGAATTCTTCGAGGATTTCTTTGATATTGTGGGGTTCGGCCTTCTTAGATTGGTGGAAGAAATTTGGTGCATGTGTAAGATGCTACATAGCATCAGCTATACTTTCATTGATGTAATTCCTAAATCAGATTTCCCCTCTTCCTTTGATGACTTCAGGCCTATTGTACTTTGTAATTTCCTTTACAAGATTGTTGCAAAGATTATAGCGGTTAGGACAAAACTGATTTTATCTAACATCATTTCCTCGGAACAATTTGGGTTCCTCAAAGGTAGACTTATCCATAAGGCCAAAGGATCGTCTTAGGTGGGAATACATTCTATTAAGATACAAAAATGCCATGTATCAGTCTTCATAATCGATCTCTTTAATGCCTATGATAGGGTCTCTTAGATTTATATTTGGTTCTTGCTTCTGCATATCGGTGCTACAGTTGGTTAAGTGGATCATGTCTTGTGTCACTACAATTTCCCTTTTCGTATTAATCAATGGAGCAAGATCATATTTCTTTAAGTCAAGTTGTGGGCTTAGACAAGAATGCTCGTTATCACCATATATCTTCCTTTTAGTAGTTGACAGTATTAGTCGTACAATTTCGGTGGAAAAGCAAGTAAATTATTTTCAAGGGATTAAGTTTGGGTGGCATGTTAATCTTGCTCATTTGTTGTTTGTAGACGATATGCTAATCTTTTGTTTTTTTGTAGTCATAGAAGGAAATACATTGAAAGATATCTTGAGCCCTTTTTGTGATGCAACGAGAATACTTATAGATGTGAATAAATATGTGGTTTTCATTCCCAATGAAGTGGATGAGTACATAACTATTTTCACAAATTTGTTCAATTTTACCTTGCAATCTCTAAGCGAAGTGATTAAATATCTTGGGTTTATGATTAAACCTAAAAAACATGGTATAGCGGATTGGTCCTAACCTATTTCAAGGGTTGATCAGAAAATAAATCTTTGGTGCAACCTGTGGATTTCTAGAGGTAGAATATTAGTGCTTATTAAGGATCATCGAGGCAATTCCATTGTATTGGCACTTCTTGTCTCTCATTCCGAAAGGAATATTTTGTCACATCAGGAAGCTATGTTTTGACTACCTATGCAAGGGAAGCATAGAATATCAAGGATCACATTTTACCAATTCAAGAAGCCTCTCCAAGGAAAAACATTTGGGAGGATGGGGATTAAAGGATGGATAAGTTTTTGGTCGTGCTTTGGCCGCCAAAACGCTATGGGCGCTCTTGACACGAGATATTATCTGGAGGCGTATTTTTATTGATCAATACATTGCTCCTGCCTCAGTTGTGGATTGGATCCGACAACATCATAAATCTACATTAAATGCTTCAACTCGATGGCAGCCCTTGACACTATCATTTCCTGCAGTAGGTAGATTTCTGGCTTGGAAAGTTGGTAAGGCCTCTTAAGTGAGAATTGGTATTGATGCCATAGTAGGCTATGGAGAGAGTATTTTAATTCCAGGGGCTTTACTTGATACACTAAGAGAGATAGGTAATTGGTAATGATATGGTTTCTAATATATGGCATCAAGGTTGGCACTCGACAAGGGGGATATATGGCATTAGGTTGACACTTGACAAGGGGACTGGGGTTGGACGTCACTTGGCAATAGGTTTGGTCTCAATTTACATCAAACCTACAGAAGGAACATATTCATTTGACATATAATGAAGATGAATTAGCTTGGTATACCAATCACTTGGGAGGTCAATACTTTGCAAAATTGAGTTATCAAGCTATGATTGAGTCAAGTGAGGAAAACGTTCTCTGGTGGTACAATAATTCATGGAAAATCAAAGGGCCTCCAAAGGGGATACTCTATTTCTATCTTATTTCAAGGAGAAGGTTTTGACATGGGATCGGCTTCAACATCGGGGCAAGTGGGGGTTGGGCTATTGTTATCTATGTAAACAAGCATATGAGACCAATGTTCATCTCTCATTGGAATGTTTGTATACTTGACATGTTTGGAAGGAGGAATGCAACTAGTTGGAGGTGGCTCATATGTGGACAAGGGACATAGTGTCAGATTGCTTTAAATATTTTTTTGCAGATAATACGTTAAAGGATTTGGGAGTTCTTCCAATTATGGTTTCGTGGGGGATATGGTTAGCACAAAATTCTAGTATTTTTTAAAACAAAGTTACTCTCGCTTTTAAAGTGTCTCAGCTAACACTTGCTTTGTTACAACACTACAAGGGTTCTTCTTCTATGAAGAAAAGTTAGGAGATTGTTAAAGATAACATCAACAAGCAACAACCATGGGGTTTCTTTAATGGGGTCTATCAAGGCCCAAATGGAAAATGTGGTTTGGGATTCATCTTGCACTTTATTGATTCACATTATCTTATTGGTAAGGAAAATCTAGGATCAGGGTCCAATAATATTGTTGAATTCAATGCACTATTTTCTCTTTTAAGCTATGTTGTGGAAACAAATATGACAATCCTTCAGGTCTTTGGTGACTCTAAGTTATGTATTGATTAGATGTTGGGGACTTTACAACTTGATCATTTGGATCTAATGCAAATTGGATAGCAGTTAAAAATCACATCTTCTCATTTTAGTGAGATCTATTTTATGCACATATACAAAGAATTAAATAGGTTCGTGGATACACTATCCAAAGAAGCTTTAACCTTGAATGAAATTGATCTCCAGAAAGGAAGGGAATTTTTTTGTGATGTAAATTTGTTTCTCTTATTATCTTTGAACTTCTAGTTTTTATATGCAATGACACCCAATCTTTATGGTTGTTGGTTTCACACTAAAGTGGTGTATGGGACCCCCTTCGCGCAACGATTTTACTACTAAAGTCTATGAAGATATATATACCCTACCCCCCTTTGGATTTGAACATGTGACCTCCAAGGAAGAAACATGTGTTCTTAACCATTAGGCCCACTATATTATTACACTATTATTAAGCATACCAAAAGCATCATTACCTTATTACACTATTATTGAGCATATCAAAAGAAATAGGCATTTTTTTTAAAGAAACATTTATGTAATTAATGCTCTAGGTTCATTGCATTGTATTATTTAATTTTGTTAATAAATTTCGTTGATTTGATAATTTTTAAAATTTTAGTAAAATTTAACTAATAATCAAAATTATATATTTTTTATTTTAATCAAATTTATTAAAAAAATTATTTTTTTTATATTTTTCAATTTTTTTAATAAAATTGATTCTCATATCTATATATTTATTCTCTCGTCTCTCTTAAACTTTAAACTTTATATCAAACTAAATATTAATATATTTATTTTCGTATTTCTTTAAATTCATTTAAAACACACACACATAATTAAATATTAATAATTTATTTTTGGTTGCACCAAGAGTAGTGAGATGCTCTACAATCTACTATGGGGGAGATGTTAAATGATCCACTTAATTAATAAATAAAATAAATTCCACTTAATTAATAACAATAAAGTAGGCTTAATTAAAAAACAACAAAATTAAAAAAATAATTAAGAAATTGGATCCTTCTTGGTGCTTGATCTAGATTTAACATGGATTTACGTCGATATATATATATATATATATAATGATGATGATGATGATGATTAACGACTGAAACCAATTAGTCGGTGGAGTGTCCACTCGAAACATCAAATGTTTCTAAAACTCACACAGAGTTAAATATCTTGAAAAATGCACACACTATAATAACTTTTCTTTTTAACCAACTAAACTAAATCCAATTAATATCAACATTCAGATTTATAATCCCCATATGGGGTGTTGGGGACGAGCACCGTGGTGGGTTCAACCCCCAAGGATGAAGAGCCAACTGTATTGGAGGGCCTGAGTATCAGGTTGGACCCTAAACCCGAGATTGAACGTACGTCGAGGCATGTGGGATCACATGTCACAAGCATCCTTTCGCATGAAGAACTAGGGTGACAAGTCACTCCCTACAGTTAAATGCTCTTAAATACGGACACTTTAGACCCGATCCGACCTCTCTCCATCACAATTAAACTCGGTTCGATGGCAAAGACGACAAGAAGAATGAGAATCAACAAGCTCTGCAGCCTGAGGAATTATCCACAATGCCAGCAAAGAGCTCCTAAATATGATTTGGTTTCAATGAGGGACCCGTGGATTTATCAGTGTAACAGGTGGACCACCACTCATCACTTTGCCCATTCCTCCAGTCCAAGGGGTAGTGCAGTTTTCTGGGCTTCGATGGTGCCACGTAAGGGTTACCCAAGGGGTTATTGTTGTGGAGGTGGCACTCCAGCTAAGCCTTCATCCTGTCAGGAAAGAGACGACTCGCCAAATAATAGGGTTCAACACGACGTATTTGACGTTGTAAGGTAGCTAGAGAGGTAGTAGGGGGGCCCAGAGGGCCCATAGTGATAATAGTGGAGGTCATTCAATGTAAGGTGGACTAGGTCCACTATATTATTAAATAAGGTCCACTATGGTAGTTAGATATAATAAATGTAAGA
>ML783237.1:179940-226312 GCA_009831015.1 Picea engelmannii | reverse complement strand
AATTGCAAGTCCATAAGCCGTGATCGTTTGTTTACATGATATGAATTGAATTTTTATGTTTGAATCTTTCACAGGTAACGCGTCTACAATGCGGAGGCTTCATTTTAGGTGGGCATTTCAACCACTGCGTGACTGATGGCATTAGAATCGCCCAATTTTTTATAGCTCTAAGCGAAATAGCCATAGGGGCAGCAATGCCTACGGTTCCTCCAGTTTGGAATAGAGAAATCCTTCGACCCAGAACGAAGCCCATGGTGAAATCCCTTGGCCTCCGTCTATATTATGATTTTGTAGATAAATATTGAGAATAAGTTGTGCTAGAGCCTGCAGAAGAGGAAACGATCTTAAAATTGTTTTATTTTGGTCCAGAAGAGACTGGAGCTTTAAAACGACAGGTAAAGGGGCTCTCCCATTCGTCTTGTTTTTTACTACATTCATGGGTAAAATCATATTATCATTAGAAAATGCAGAAGCAATTGAACGAGATGTGTTATGAACTCAGTGGCCTTCGGACTCGCTTGGATGCACAAGACCGCCTTGGGGAAGCTCAGCAAAACACCACCTCTCAGCAACAGGACCAAGGAATGCATGAGGGGGCACCTAATCTGTTTGCATACATTTCATTTGGGGGTTTCTAGGACGCTTTTTCTACAGTCCGGGGAAATGATAATTGCGGGATAGATAGAAATCTAGATTTTTTTCATAGTCAGGCATGCTTGTCTTTATTAAAGAACATACTGTAAACAATCTGGACAAAGTCTATTTCAATGCTCTTTTATTAAAGAACATACTGAAAACAATCTGGACAGAGTTTATTTCAATGTTGTTGGTCTAGTTTCTCTAACGACAGACCAACGACTAACTGTTTTTTAATAAATTCCCACACTTAGATATATAAAATAGTTACTCTGGTTTACTGATAAAAAAATTACTATTGACTAAAACATCTTATGAAGACATCAAAACTCCACAACCCATGAGAATTCTCAGAAACTTGGAAAAAGTCCACAACCCATGAGAATTCTTAGAAACTTGGAACGATAAATTTCTTGTAGGACATTGTTAGAAACCTCATACAAACCAAAAAATAGAGGAAGATTGGGGAAAGAGATGAGATGCGCACCAGTATATAAATAAATGAAAAAACTATAAATGTCCAATAGCGTCCCCAATGATTATCTGCAATATATGTGTAGAGGATTGGGGTGATCCAAATTGCACCTGACCAGTTGGGGTGATCCAAATTGCACCTGACCAGTTATTGGCATTCCTTGATGAATTCAAAGTGCTCTCATGGACTTTAGTCATTAAGTAAATCACCAAATTGGACACAATACGATATAAAACCATCATTTGGAAGATCTCATAGCCTGTAATGAAACATCAACCTCTGTTGCATTAACATAAACAAAACATAACAATATAAACTATTACTATTCGTTGAGTACAGGATAAACCTAGCATTGCATCTCACCAACGAGGAAGGAACAAGCTTTCCATCTTCCCGTTTTGGACCTGAGAACGGGCCTGCCTTTGAGATTGACCGAGCCATCAATGGCGATTAATCCTTGAGGCTCCATGGTACAACTCCCTTGGCGTTCATATTCGTTTTCATTTTCCGCCATTGCTCAATGCTTGAACTGTAAGCCTTTGATTTTTTTGTTGCGTTGTTAATACATCCTCCGGCAGGTGAAGGCGTAGGTAACGTGCTATGCATGCAGTAAAAAACAAGACGAATGGGAGAGCGTGAAAGGACTGAAGGTTAGGTCACTTCAAGGTAACAAGGACAATGAGTAATTGAATTAAGAGTGGCAGTTGGAAGAAGTGAAATAAACATTAATTAAAGTATTGGAAGAAGTGAAGCTGACAATAACACTTCAAAGTTATCAGCCAATAAAATTGTAACAAATATATTTTTTATTTATTTTAAAATATATGAATTGAAACTTTCTAAGTTAAACATTAGAATTTCTGAAATTTTTTAAAGTCAACCATAAATTAATGTCAAATCAACCATGAATTCATTGCTATAGTCCCACACCTTCCGACAGGGACTAATAACACACTTCCATTTATTAACTATTTCTATTTCATGATGAGACACACTTCAAAATAATAACAGTCACCATACTTCTCGGGCTTTTTGTCATTTAAATTTAGTATATCTAGTGATTCCTTTTGGGGCCATATGACCTTTGTGCCTTGCTTAACCTCCCTTCAAGGCATCTTGAGGTAGAGAGATTTCAAGCATGGAGACAAATAATGATGGGACAAAAGGCTCCAAAGCTCCTCTTCAACGATTCATCCACTTATAAGTACCCACTGATGTGACCACCCGGACAAGACAACCATGAAGGATTTATCCACTTATTTTCGAAATATAATATATTTTCAGAATATAATATACTCAAATACAACATCTTAAGATTTGAGAAGAAAGAGAGATCTCATAAATCCTGTGGAATGTGGCAATCAATCTAACGCCGCCCTAGGATGCTTTTTTTTGTCGTTATCAAAATAAAGAAAAAACCGAAAATTGGCTTGCACTCTACTCAAACAATTCTGTACTTGTTCTGACCCCGTAGCACATCCCATCATTTTCTTCACCTCGAAGTTTCGACGATTTCAATTATTTTGGCGTTAGACAGTCGCGAATCATCGAGGACAGGAACTGCTCTACGATCTGTGCCACGTCGGAAAATGAAAGGGCATTTAAAAAATGCTACAAATTCGAGACTAACTAGTGTATATATTACTCGTGTTTAAAGCCCAGGATTGGCTACATCTTGCGACAGGTGTATGGTTAAGGAAAGCCCTACACAAAACCCGCAAGTTTTTTAAGGATTCAAACAACAGTACAAATAATTTAATGTAGGTGAGTCGTGCATTTTGGGGAACACGTGGAATAATTTAATTGGTACCTTTTTCTGTGAACTGAGTTTTTGTACTTTACTCGATTCGTTATTTGTATCGCTGGTTTTTCAAGATTCAGAGCGCATTTAAAAAGAAATCACGGAAACCCTTTATATCCTTCGAAGGTCGTTAAGGTACCTTGTTATGGCGGAAATGGCCTTTTAGAAGCTCTGATTCTGAATCCTCAGGATTGAAAATGGCGGTCTTGGCTTTTCTTGTTTGAAATGATCTAGATTTGGTTGATTTAACCTTCCCAAATTTGAGTACACAGCGGTTAGTTTTTAGGTATACGTCGTCCGATTTCAGAATTATTCAAAAAACTGCCTGCAGATTCTGCACGTATTTATTTGGTTTGCCGAAGAATTTAGACCGGACAATTTCTGAGATGTTTTCAAGATTTGAAGTCCCTGTGAGATCTTCTTTGTACTCGTTCAAAAATCGGGGTCGCTTCCTCTCACAGCAAGCTTAGGTTAAGTACACTGTGCCTTGTACAGATTTTGCCCCATGCGCTGAGCTATAGCTTCAGCCTTCTACGGACGGGAATCTGTGATGTTTTTGAGAATCCGGCTTGGTGCAGTTAATGTTCAAAATTTCTTGCCCGCTTGGGATAAATTTAGCCACAGTTAAGTGAACTCTCTTAGCTACAGTTAAGCAAGCTGTCTATTCTTCAGCTATACTTGCCGGACCAGAACGTTTGTGCGTGAGAGGAGACAGGCGAGTGGCCTTGCAATGGGGCTCGTTACGGGCCTGATTTTGGGTTTTATTTTTGGACTTGCATTGGTGGTTGCCTTTATTCACTCAGAAAACAGGCGAGCTAGGCAGAGATGCCAGCAGGTTCGTCAATCTCTTTCCTTTATCCGATTTATCCGATTATTTTCTGCATCAAACTATAGTGCATTTCGGCAATATTCATGATCAGAACTATAGTTCTTTTATGATGAATTACTAGCGCGCTAATCTTTATTCATGATCAAAATCATAGTTTTTTATGATGAATTACTAGTGTGCTAATACCTGTCCTGTTTGTTCTGTAAACTGGATGGAAACTGTTTTTTTTATAATCTATAATCCTTAAAACATCACAATTCCACCGACAAATCTGAAGTTGCTTTTATAATCCTTAAATTTTATCAAAACTTGAACTCGTAACCTCCCACTATACCGAAGAAGTGTAAGCACTTCTCACCAATTATACTCTCCCATGGAAGACTAAAGTTCTTAAGTTGCTTGCCGATACTTTATAAACAAAAAGAAACAAAGCCAATAAACAAAGCCATTCCAAGCCCCTGATCGCATCTCCATAGTTTACGTTATAGCATAGCAAATATTCGGAAATACTGCGTTTCTGTCTGTCAGTCAAGTGGAAGACAATTGGGATAATTTATCCAATACGCAAATATTCGGAAATATTGCGTTTCTATCTGTCTGCCAAGTGGAAGACGATTGGGCATAATTTTTCTATTGGACCTTATATTGTCCAAATCCTACTTGATTACCTCCTTTCCAGCGAACTAGCATGAACCTGTACCTTTCTGTGGTTGTACAGGCCACTGTGCCACATTCCTACATTAGGCCTAGTGAATTGGTTGTACAGGCCACTGTGCCACATTCCTACATTAGGCCTAGTGAATTGGTTGTACAGGCCACTGTGCCACATTCCTACATTAGGCCTACTGAATTGGTTGTACAGGCCACTGTGCCACATTCCTACATTAGGCCTACTGAATTGCCCAAAATATGCGAGTGTTTCTACAGTAATTCCACTAGCCAAAAAGTGAAGACATCCCTGTCCAAAGGAAAATGATTGGGTATTTGATTCTTAAATGTTGGTTTTCTGGCATTTGATCCTTCATGAAATGTTGGTTGTCTGGTATTTGATCCTTGGATGTTTGGCTTTCTCGCATACCATCCTTCCTTGAATGTTTGGTGTTGAAACTACTGAATCTGAATCTGTGGCAAGTGGTTTTTTATTTACTTTGGGAAAATCTACTTTCTCTACCACCTGTTTGAAAGCTTATATGTTTGATACTGTCATCCATCTGCCCAAGAATAAAGGTACCGAATTTGTTTTTAACTCGGTACTATAGCCGAAAACAAATTGAATTAAAGTAAATCTCCAAACAAAATAATATGCATGGGAAAGTAGATTTGTTCAACTTCAATTGAATTAAAATTTGAAGTAAATCTCCGAACAAATTGAAATTGCTTTGTTCAACTTCAATATGCATGAGATTTGAGCCTTTTTATTTCGAGAGGGGTTCTTGACATGTAAATATAATAATATGCATGGGAAAGTAGATTTGTTCAACTTCAATTGAATTAAAATTTAAAGTAAATCTCCGAACAAATTGAAATTGCTTTGTTCAACTTCAATATGCATGATTTGAGCCTTTTTTCTTCGAGAGGGGTTCTTGACATGTAAATATAAAGGTAAGAGGAATATAGAAATTATATAAAGTTTAGTGGAATTAGAGGGTTATTAACACAACCATAAAGGTTATAGGGTCTATAATAACACATGGACCATAAAGGTTATAAGTTCTATAATAACACATGGATCATAAAAGTTACAGGGTTTATAATAACACATGGACCATAAAAGGTTATTAGCATGAAGATTATAGAGGTTATTAGCAAGGGATAATAATGATTATTGAGCTAGGGATTGTAGGGGTTATAGGGGTTATTAGTAACAAGATAATAATGATTATTGGGATAATTACAGGGGTTATATTGGATTATAATGATTATAGGGGTTGTACACCATTGTCATTGGGGGTTATAAAGGTATACATGATGACTATTGAGGGTTATAAGGGACCACAAGGGTTATATCAGTTGTACATGACGGGTTATATCAATTGTACATAATAAACTCTAAGGGTTATAAGGGTTATTACTACAGGTATCATAGAGGTTTCAAGGGTTAGAGGTGTTATTAGTACATAGACCAAAATGGTTATTAGCATGGGGACTATACAGATTGGAGGGGTTATTAGAAAAGGCCTATAATAGTTTATAGGGACCATAGGGTTATTAGCACGAGGACCACATGGGTTATACTAGGGAATATTAGTACAAGGCCTATTGGGGTTATTAGGACATGGACCATAAGGATATATAGGGGATATTAGTACATGGGAACATATGAGTTATATTATAGGATATTAGCGTATGGACCACATGGTTATTAGTATGGGGACTATAAAGGTTATTGACACAGGGAGGGCTTTATTACAGGGACCATAGGGTTATTAGCATGAGGACCACATGGGTTATACTAGGGAATATTAGTACAAGGCCTATTGGGGTTATTAGGACATGGACCATAAGGATATATAGGGGATATTAGTACATGGGAACATATAAGTTATATTATAGGATATTAGTGTATGGACCACATGGTTATTAGTATGGGGACTATAAAGGTTATTGACATAGGGAGGGCCCATTGGGGTTATTAACACATGGATCATAAGGATTATTCTAGAGGATATTAGCACATGGGACCATATGAATTATATTAGAGGATATTAGCATATGGACCACATGGTTATTAGTATGGGAATTATAAAGGTTATTGACATGGGGAGGGGTTGATAATATGCAATCTATAATACTATGTTTTTCAAATACATGGAATATATGGGACCATATTATGTATAATTTTATATGCATGATTATAAATATGGGAATCAAGCCATGTGAGCCAAGATAATGACCTTGTGTTGTAAATGTAATTGTATGGATTCCTAGTGTGGAGCTCAAGGCCAAGGCATGCCTATTGAATGAATAGGCATGTGCGTGTTGTACATAATGTTCGAAGGACCTTGTGGTGGAATTACTGCGATGTCAACAACCTATGTAAATGTTATTGATAAATATGATATATAATGATCCACGATGGTTGTGACGAGGATAAGAGGGGCTATGATTCCATAGGAGGGGAAGAGGAGAGGGGACCTATGAGATGGTAATCATCTAATTGCCAAGTGTCAGCCTTTAATCTTTTGACTTGTCCATCTTATGCCTTTAATTTGATTCAGCTATCACCCTTGGGAATGAGAGCTAGCCCTCAATGCATGGACATTGAGTGAAGTGAACTCTACCTCTCGTAACTATTGATGCATGTGCTAAGTACTTCATTCACCTACCCTAAGGGAAACCATTATTTATATTTTTTGGAAGCTACCATTCTCATTCATCCCTTTTATAGAGGAAGAGGGGAGGAATCTATCACTCTTGGGAATGAGAGCTAGCCCTCAATGCATGGACATTGAGTGAAGTGAAATCTACCTCTCGTAACTATTGATGCATGGGCTAAGTACTTCATTCACCTACCCTAAGGGAAACCATTATTTATATTTTTTGGAAGCTACCATTCTCATTCATTAACTCATTCGTCCCTTGTATAGAGGAAGAGGGGAGGAAGGCACATGAATTTTGTGGCTATGTTCCCCATCATAGTTCACTATCCAAATCTATAGATAACCCATAAAGTGAAAACCTATGCGGAAGAGTTTGTAGGCTTGGGACAAGAGTTAAATACATTGTCGATGAGAATAAATGTTAGGTAAGATAAGAATCCCTTTACCATTGGTTGTTGCCACATGTTGTCTTCTTGAAAGCCAAGGTTTCTCTTATTAGGTCATTCCTAGAAGGTGATCAATGGTTTAGGCTCTTTCTGCCTATGTTGAAGAGCATTGCAAGGGAATAAGATCCTCGAGGGACTGTTTAGTAGAGAAAGTGAAGATCCTCCCGATGTTGTGTGGGGTGGTGGAAGAGAGGGTCATTGTTGAGTTGATGTCTAGAGGAGATGATTGGATGGCTAAGCCATGAGATAAATTTGGTTTGAGAGTTGAGTGCATTGTGAGTTGATGGTTGTTCCATCGCCCCCGTGGCATCATAGCCTATCTTGGGGGTGTCATATTGTTAAAATTCTTTAGTACATGGTAACAATCCTAATCTAATTTCTAACCTACCTACTTAGGAAAATTTAAAACAAAAATATTCTATGAAAACTGCGATTTGAAATCTACTAGATATCAAAATGCATTTATTGAAGAAAGTAACAACAAGTACACATATCTAAAACTCAAATCACATCACTGTTTATTACTCTTGGAAACATGAATTATGCCAAAAGCTTCAAACTTTGCCCTTCACCCACTGCTTTCTACTTTGAAGAATTGAATTGCTAAATATGAAACAACATCTAAATTGGCACTGAATTGTTGATGACACGTTCATTCCAAAATCATGCATGTGCTCTCTCTCTCTCTCTCTCTCTCTCTCTCTCTCTCTCTCTCAGGATACATGGCATCATCACTTAACTCCAAAAGCATTCCTCCCTCTTGCACTTGAAGCTTATTGAAGATCTTAAAGTCATAAGTCATATGTTTTGAAGCTCCACTATCCACATACCATCATGGAAAGGTTGGACACCATGGCAAAGTGGGTATTTAGTTTGGCAGTCAAGTTGTCTGCACTGGAAACATCCACACTTCTGCAAACTATTGTTGCTTACCCTTTCCCTTCTTCCTCTCAGGACATTGAGAGGCATAATGACCATGCTCATTGCACCTAAAGCACTTGATATGAATCAATTCTTTCTTCCTTTGACATGAAGAATGTGATTCCTTATCCTTGCCCTTTTTACCCCTCCTTCATCCTCCTTTCCTTTCCTTCCCGATGAGGGATATGTTTGGTCCATTGTTCTTGCCTTTGTCTCTGGTTGAGACTTGTTTTAATCCCATATCCTCTCCAATGAAAGCATCCCACAACTTCTCAAATTCGGGTAACTTCTCATATCCGCTAATAATCTAGACAAAGTTGTGCCAAGATAAATTGAAGCCATTCAGAGCAATCATAATTATCTCATCATATTTGACTTTGTCACCCACTGCACCAAGCTAGTCTCTTAGCTCTACCAGCTTCATCAAATAGCTAGCCAGAATATCCGTCTTGCACATGCATGTCGTGGTAAGCTTGTTCCTCATGAACATCTTCCTAGAAATGTTCACACTCAGGTACAAGGTTCCCAAGGCATCATACATCTCTTTGGTAATGCCCTTGGTTGATAATATGAGGGATTAGATGATCCTTCACTGAATCTAGTAGGACTCACTTCGTGTTCGATGCATTCTTGTTGTACTCTATAATATCTTTGGGATATGTAGGAGGCTTGACCTACTCCACAAGTTACCAAGGTCCGTTGCATCCAAGAGGTTATGTGGTTTGCACTTCCACACAACAAAGTTAGAGGTGCCCTCCAACAAGTGACTCTCTCACACACTAGGAATGGCCATTACTGCAACACTAATTAATAAGCTTCAATCTCCACTCATTGGATCAAATAGGGTTTCACACCCCACAACCTTTCTTACATCCACGTGTCGATCATTGGTAAATATCTACTTCAATCACTAAATTCTAGACATACCACCCATTAAAACCCTCCAAGAACTCTTTTTCCTTCAAGGTTGATTTCTTCATACATAGAATTCTATAAGGCTTCATATACATCACTTTGATGCCATCTTAAAATTGTTCAACACATAGTGACAACATTACTCTAATTTCCAACCTACCTATTGAGGAAAACAAAAAATGAAATCTTCTATGAAATTTGGAATTTGAAATCTATTAGATACTTAAACTCATTTTACTCAAGAAAGTAACAATAAATACACGTATATGAAATTCAAATAACATCATAGTTATTACTCTTGAAAATCAAAATTACATTGAAAACTTAAAATTGTAGCCTTAACCCACAACTTTCTACTTTGAAAATTGAATTGATTAATATGAAACAACATCTAAACCATAACTAAATTGATGATGGTGCATGCATGCCAAAGGCGTGCATTTACCCTCTATCTTTCTCTCCTCCAGAAATGTTGTCGTGCCCTCATTCATTATCTATAGATATGTTGAAGGAAGGTATATTGTTGTTGCTATCATTAATGCTATTATATGAATTATTGATCTAAAAATGAAAAGGCTTGAGTCTCTTTAAAATTGCAAGTGAAATTTGTATGTGTTTGGGTAATAGGATCAAGTTACAAACACATAAACTTAATGAGTTTTTACTTAATCATGAGCAGCATAAATAGTCATAAACAACCATCAAAGTAAACACATTAACACAGGAAAATGATAAAGGAGTTCACCCCTCTCTTGGGCTACATCTCTTGGTCCAGCTTCCAATGGATCATTTTCATTAATGATCAAAGTGTCAAAATCAGTGCTTTACAATGCTCAAAATGAGAAATAGATGGATTCAATGGCTCCAGAACATCTAAAAACCCCTAGCTGGGCTCTTCCTGCACTTGGTTTGGCCAAAAACTGAGTTGGAATCACCCGCTAGAAGTTTTCCCAATTCTTTGTTGTCTCTGCTCCTCCAAAATGCACCTATGTGAACTGAACTGGGCTTCTAGGCGTTTCTCATGCCTAAACCCAACACCCACATGCATACCGCAAAAAGTGGCATTATGTCACACCGTTAGAGGCATAACGCCTTTTTTGGCGGAGGTCCTGGTCACGTGACAACCATGTGGCCATGCCCTAGCGCCAAACTCAGACCCGTTTGAAACCTCCCATGCAAATAGTGGTTGTGTGTGGAATGCACACGTGGTATGGGCCGACACATGTGGTTCCTCGTGCAAATGGTAAGGTCGTATGGTCATGAGTCTAAACTTGATTATTTCCATCGTGAAGTTGTTGATTGTCTCATTGGATTCACAACTAGTGAAAGAAGCAAATAAATGTTTTTGTTGGTACCTTGAGAGCCAAGGAAGGCATCTGGGTATGCCATAAGATCCATAGATGTAATATGGGTCATAGGAGTTGCAAAGAGGTTATATGGTTTATTAGCATAGGGACCATATATGTTAAAATGATTATTAGGTTGATAATAACAAAAGGACCATAAAAATTATTAGCAAGAGGATCGTGGGGGTTATAAAGGTTATTAGTAAATCAAGTATATGGGTTATTGGTCGGGGGACTACAAGGGTTATAAGAGATATATGGGATCACATGGGTTATATGAGATATATGGGACCGCATGGGTTATAAGGGACCAACATGGGTTATAAGGATGATACATGATGGCCACTAAGGCATTATTATTGAATGATGTAAAATACTTAGTTGACATCATATATTCAATGATAGTGATTAAAAAAACCATCTTGACCTTTATAAATAATGACAATCATTAGATGAATGCTGGTTTTTTTTATGAAATTCTATATATTCAACATGATTTTCATAGGATCATTGATAAATCGTTTAGTGCTCGACACTAGTTTATCGTTATATCTTGTTTTTTTATGATGGTCTTTCATCTTTTGATGACTATTATTAAAACTAAAAAATGATGTATCTTATATGACATTAACTCATTCTCCCAGATGCACCCTAATGGCATGTTAACAATGTGTGTCACTTGCATGATTATGACAATAGGTGGAGACATGACACCTAGCTTATGTGTGACTCGACAAGGGGAGGCAAGCCAATTCACATAGTGTTGTGTTGATCTAGTTTAGGCAGAGTGAATGCGGTTGGATACTAGTGCCAACACATAGGAAACTGATGAGCAAGGTACATGAGGAATACTAGAGGTTATCCTTGTAGAAAATGGATTATGGCCACGATAGCAAGAACTATGTTATACTTATAGAAAAGATGGAAGTTAGAGGTTCTGTTGCCCTTTAGTAGCATTGTTGCACCACCATGAACCGAATTATTATGGATAAGGAGGGGAAATACTTTGCATGAAACATTTGAGAAACACTAGTTCAAAAGCAATTGGTATAGGTTACATTGTCCCGCCACTTATTATTGACGTAGTTGGATTGAAGCAAGAACCCGAGGACATCAAGGATGTCCTTCCAACTTCCAAAGTAGATGAAGACCATAAAAAACAAGGCCCTAAAAGGAGAAGGTTGCAACCCAACCTGGTACTCAAAGGTAGAAGTTGAAAACTAAGAGAATAGTAGAGGGGTTTTGCTACTAGGTACAAGGCCTCTACCATTGAGAACCTAAACAGTTTGGAAGACAAGGTTTGTCAAAAGAGAAGGGCCACCAATTGAGCTACGACCACTTGAAAAACATTAGTTTATGTTACAGATTTATAGGTTTGTTTTAAAAAGATCAACTATGCTACTTACATTTGCCATGTAAGCACATCATAATTCCACATTTGTATAGAGTTCTGATCAATTTTTTCATCTAGAACTTAAGGACATGTTTGAAAATCATAATAATGGAAGTTTAATGTTGCAAATTTTCTATATTGATAATTTAAAGTGGGTTTTTAATAAACAATTAAATATTATTTATTAAAATTTAAATATGTAAGTTGTTTATATATATTGAAAATTAAAAGAATAATGATGTTGTTATTTATTTATTATTATTATTTTAAAATTTTTGTTTAGAATTATTTTTTCTTCTTGGAAAAATTAAAATAGAGGGTGACCTAATTGCCAACTATAATAATGGTTGGTAATTTTGAGAGACTTAATTGGATTTGAACATATGATTTATGGCCTCCCTGTTAACAATATATCTAAGTATGTGTAGGCATGTCTAGGCAGGTGGTTCAACCAATTGAATTAACCTTTAAGACTTATCAATAAAGTCTCCTATGTATGCCAATTTTTTATCACACGAGGATGAAGGAAAATCTTGTGAAACTACATAATGATCTTTCATTTCTTTGAAAACTAGATAAGAAAAATATTAAACTCATAAGTTAATATTATTCGAACTAAATAACAAAAAAACAAACAATATATAAGAAAACTATTGAATTACATAAATTACATGACAAGAAAACACCATACACTTGCACATTACAATCTATATGTTAAACCAACTATATTAACTTATCCCTAGCTTTTAAGCATTATCAGATACCATTGTTTATACCCTTTAATTTGATAAAATTAACTATACGGAAACACACAATCACTTCAAACAATTAATTGGAAATTAATATATAAACCATTTTTTATTTATTTTTTATTAATTAAAAATTAATATATAAACCATTTTTTTTTTTTTATTATGCCATATCTAATTAAGCTAAACATTTTTATTCAATAGTGCCCCACATCTCGTTAATGGACATGAGGATCTTGTAAACAAAACTTGATTCTTAGTCTTTCGGATCTGGCGAATGAAAACTTTAATTGAAATAACAACCAACCACCAAACTTGCCTTAGAGTGTGATAACCCTCGAATCTTCTTGTTTCAATCCATCGTTCTGTAACTCGGTTCCTCCACCTATTTAGACTATAATCTCTAAATCCATGAGAAATGCCATAAAAAAGAAGTTAATATAGTTATAAAATACAAAGTTAATATAGTTCACTTAAATATTCGATTCACAAAAGAAAAGTTAATATAGTTATAAAATACATAAATAAAAAAGAAGTTAATATAGCTCACTTAAGCATTCAATTAATTACAAGATTCACAAAGAAATTACTTATAAGATAGAACAATGACATTAAATTAATATATTTACTTGGGAAAACTTGAAGGGGCGAATGTTGTCTCAACCATAATAAACCAATAACCTTCCCCGGTAAAGGAAAGCACAAACCTACGTCCTAAATCAATTTGACAAATTACTTATAAGATAGAACAATGACATTAAATTAATATATTTACTTGGGAAAACGTGGAAGGGGCGAATGTTGTCTCAACCATAATAAACCTATAACCTTCCCCGGTAAAGGAAAGCACAAACCTACGTCCTAAATCAATTTGACGGGCTGCTATACTATGAAGTTTTAAGAAATATTTATTTTTAATAGAATACATAGCATTAAACCCGTGTTATCTAATGTGGTTTATGTATATATAATAATAATAATAATCTATTTTTAAGGTTACGGTCAAGTCAGCACATCAAATTGGTGTATGAGACTCCCTTGTTTGTGGGACAAGGGATCCCCCTCCGTCCAGCGATTTGACTGGTAAAGTCTACGAAGGTATACATACCCTACCCCCCTCTGGATTTGAACATGTGACCTCTTAAGAGGAAACACATGTTCTTAACATTAAAGTTTGTAAATTAATTTCGGTAGTTAAATGTTTTGAGTTTTTTAAAGAAGTTTTTATTCAAATATTAATAAAATAAACATTATGTTTGGTTTAAATATTAATAATATATATATTATTTTTTTGTTTTTTCAAGATAGAAATTATAGCAGACGTACAATCAGAAGTATTTCAAATGTTTGTTAACTTACACAGAGTGAAATTGGGTCGATTTTCAAAAACAAATTATAAGCAATTAAGTCTAAAGTAGCATAATAAGGATCGTAAACTAATAAAATCAAACTAGAAATTCTAAGAATGCTAAAGAGGCCTACATAGACCATAAAATACCAAAAAATCAGTTTAGAATAGACAAAGTGAGGCTCAATCATCCAAAGCATGAACCTGAGCTGGTGCCTTGGGCAGGCTCGTGTCGAACCCAACAACTGAAATAGACAGACGAGATCTCACTTGCAAACCATTGTCCCGAGTCAGTTGAAGAGCGCCTCCATTACACTTAACCAACCAAGAAACCATAGTGAACAACAACTTGTTCTGGCTCTCAAGAGCCTCTAGCCTCTGCCCAAATTTTCTATTGTCCTCCTCTTTTGGTAGCATGCCTTGGGACACCATGGTTTTGGCATGCTAGTAAAGCTCCACAGTGTGATGAAACTTGGTATCTCTATTCCTGGTGCAACCAAGGTCCGAGACTATTACACCCAACTGCTCGTCCACATCTGCATCCTCTCGGTAAGCCCGAATCGGCTTTGCCTCATCCTCCAGCGGCTGCATGGCCTCTTTAGCTACATGGGGAATGAAACTCTGATAATGGGTCGCCTCTTCCTCCGCAGCAAGGGCCACTTTGGTCTTTCTAACTTTAGAAGCATTAGCATGACCTGTCTGTGTAGCCATAGGAGCCTAGAGAAACAGACTCAAACACCTCTAGACACAATTAGAAAGGAAAACATAGTCGGAAACAATAACCAGAGACAAATCCCCGCCCATATTTAGCCACTGCTTCCCACGCTCAACAATGATGATGGCCATGACAGAGCCGAATTGGTCACTAATACTCATAAAAGGAACATTGCCCATCATTAATTTGAACCCCCTACAACTCGTATGCCTCCACCACCTTTGACTATGACGACAAATCATCCACAAGCGAGCAAGGTTCATTTGATTGTGGAGGAGGGCCGAACACGACTGAATTAATTGAAGACACGATGGGTAGTACACACGAACAAGGGTCAGAACCCTCACGTAGCTTTTAAAACCTGGGTTGCTGCCACTTGTACCAATGTCTTGACGCCACCCACCAATAAATATTTTGAGTTTTATGTAATAAATTTTGAGATTGATTTTTTAGTGTTTATTTTTATTTAATTACTTCTATTACATATTTCATGAAATATTTAATATTTTTTAAAATAAAATACTATAATTAATATTAATAAATTTGTTTTTTTGTTAAATTAAAAACAATAATCAATATTTACGAATTTACTTTTATTAAATATCATCTATTACAAAAAAAAAAATTATTTACAAATTCTTTTTACAAACACAATATTAATTAAAAAATTCATTAATAATTTAAAAATTGAAAAAAAACTCCATTTCAAAAAATAATCACATCTTAAAAATATGACAAAATTCTTTACAAATTCTTTTTACAAAACACAATATTAATTAAATTTTTTATTAATAATTAAAAAAAAAAACTCCCTTTCAAAAAAATAATCACATATTTTTTAAGTAAAAAAGGGTGTTTCCTATTACTGTGTTATTATAGTACAAAAATGCCACATGTCATCAATCTGCCACCTGTTCCAAAAATTAGTAAAAACCAGAACATGTGGCAGACTATGATACTTTTTGTCCACAGTGTTATCTGCCATCTGTCCTGCCAAACAAAAACCAGAGCAGGTGGCAGATTCATGTTCTTATAGAACTGTTTTAGAAGCCTAAGACAATCTAGCAATTGAGAAAATAAAACAAAATTGTGAAATTATGTCGTCCTAGTACATAGATATAGGCGAGAATTGTACAAGGAACCCATTGCAAAGAACCATAAATTACCCATTAGCACCTGGGGGTATGTCGTCCAGAGATCCGGTGAGAGGGTCGTCCCTGGGCCAGAGCACGAAAGGCTTTGCGCATGTCGAGCATCGTTGATTAGCAGGTGCATTTGAGAATGCGTCATACAACATGTCGATCAACTGACTCATGAGGGTGTTCCGGTGGAGCTGGTCCGCCATTTGGCTCCTTAGCTCAAATATGAGCTCTAGCTTCTCTGGGCTGAAGAGAGGAGGTAGAGCAGTGCATAATTCAGGGATTGCAGAGAGTGGTGGAGGCGCCAAGACTCGATCACCCCCCCGCACGATGCTCATGTCCTCCAACCCAATGCCAATGTCCTCCGCCTTGGCCGTCTTCGTTGTTTCCTTGCCTTTGTTGTTGGTGTCCTAGGCAGGAACACTTGAGTCCAAGTAGAGGAATTCCCCTAGGAAATCCTCCTCAACGATGCAAGTGGCACCTTCCATGGCAACCTGGGCACTAATACTCACTGTGTGGTGGTTGGGGAGCTACAAGTCATCTGGAACTGTGAAGAGGAGGAATTTCGAAGGAACCTGGATGGGTCCTCCGGAATCACCTCCTCAACATACGCCATCGGTGGATTCCTAGGCCTCTCTGTACGTTGAGTCCAAGCTATGGAAAAGGCTCGTTCTAGATGTTGCACCCATCTTTGTCGTGCGACATAACTATACCAGGATGGGTTGCGCCTCGGCTCACCCCTCTCCCTCGGCATGGCTAGGCCAAGAGGGCTGAGAATTCTCTGAGTAACAGTGAGGAAGACCCATTACTCATAGGTTCCTTTCGTAGAGCAAACATAATGGAAGAGCGTGAGGGAGAAGTGATGCCAACCAACGTTGAGCGAGAGAGTTAACCTTTGGGCTGACATGACTCTTGTACTCGCCCGAGCTCTGCAATTAAACCTCAGAGCCGCCATTATCCTAACTTGCGGGAGTTGTCCTCCCATCCTCTGCGGGCAGTAATGGTCGCCCTTCATTCAAGATTGAAGTGAAGGGCAACAACATGCCATATTTATGACTTGAAACTTGGGTAGGCTACGTGGCCTCCCATTACTACGTGGCACCCCATCCGAGAAAAAATAATCACATCTTAAAAATATGGCCACATCTTAAAAATATTAGACCATATTTTGGTATTAGGTGCCAAAGTCTCTTTTAAGAGAGGCATGTACATTGCATATTACACGTGAGCTTTAATAATTGCCAACCAAAAATATATAACAATACAATGGCCAACCAAAAAGAAGGTACAATACATAGAAACACAAATTCAATCCCATCTTATTTCAATGATGAGATAGCCAAAATTATATGAAATTCCTTTTGTCTTATCTACATTTCCTCCACCTTTGCAAAATGATTTAAATTAGTAATTGCAGCAGAGATGTGTAAAGATAAGATAAAAGAAGTTGGAATGTAAAATAATGCAACCATAGAGATCGAAAGAAAAAGTAAATGCATTGAAAAATACACGAGTTAATGAAATATATAGAAAAACGTTTAAATCGAAATTATAAAAAATAAAAAATACAGGTAATAAAAATGTAAATCAAAAGAAATGTTGGGCAAATGTTCGAGACATGGAAGGCTTTCTCTTGTTAGTCAACTTTGATATACAAATTTTCTTTTTTCAGAGAATAAAGTTCGAAGGATAATAAAGGAGAAATGTGGAGGYCGCACAAGGACCCAACTTTAGAATTGGTAGTGAATGACCTTGACGATCAATGTTACCAATGGCTAGAAGGGCCTTTTGCAAGCCATGCCTTATGACTTAAGTATTGTTAAACCTCACACCATTACAAGCACTCCTTGCTAACGAGGGAATTGACATGAAATTTGGATTAGCAACATCCCAAGGTAGGCTTTTGTAGTTGCAACAACAATAAATGATGACAAATATTGGGTTTTGGAACCAAGGCTATAGAAAATAGAAATGACTTTCTTGACAACTTTGTTAACAAGTCTTATTATGACACACAAGTTACTTGTTAAGATTATTTGTTGATACTTGAACATAAATACTTTTGAGTCAAGTTGTTCATCCTTTGACTCAGTAGATAATTGTTGTTTTCTCTGCTTTGCATAACATTGGTTATTAGCATCCCTAACACTTTCAACGCTTGTTTATTGTGCAAGGAGAAGGATGTGTTTCTAACCATGCTTATATATTCCTTTCATATACATAAGAGATTTAAACTTTACACATCTTCTAAATTTTTCTATCTTCTAAACTCTCGCAACCACATTATTTCTTACATTTTTCTATTTTCTAAACTCTCCCAACCACATTATTGTTTAATGTTGATGAAATATTGAGTCATTAATTTTAATTACATTTTTTTGTTTAATTCATTCAAATAAATAAGTAAACATGTGTTGAGAGAGTATTTAACACATCTAGTCCTTGGCTTATCACATTTTACTGTATTATACGATTTTTTTTGGAATCAAGAAGTCACAAAATTTGTATATAAGGCAAAGTAAACATCTATTTCATATTGTGTATCATGATGTTTTATTAGTTAGTTATCTCTAATTCAGTTGTATTGGAGCAATTGAGCTTCTATTCTCTCAGTTCTAGTAGAGATTAAGCAAAGAAACTGCAAAGGCAAGGAAAATAGAAAAATATGTCATGACAATTGGGTTTTTGCTTCCACGCCAAGTCTTTGATTACATTGCTATACAACTGGTGGACATCTCATGGTCAAAGAAGAAACCGTGAACATGTTAATGGCAATGAAAAGAAATTGGCAGTTGATTGCTAGGCCAAAGCATCTTGGGGGATGGGGATTGAGAAATTTGGCAGGGTTCAATAGAGCATTGGAAACACACAGTCTTTGGAGGGCTATTATGAAGGACGACTTATGGCATCGAGTGTTAAAGGAAAAATAATTTCCTTATGTTTCAATCCAACGCTGGCTTCACATCATGGATATTTACAAGGAAAGAGGTTCTCAAACTTGGTTATACCTTCTTAAATCTATCCATCTGCTTTTGCATTGGATTGTGTGGAGTCCTGGGGATGGAAACTCCATTGTTATAGGTAAATACCGCATTTTGGGAATGGGGGATGCAACCTTACTTTCGGAAGACTTGGTCACTGCTATCAACAGAAAAGGGTTGTATTTTTTTTTTTCAGGCACATAAAGAAACACAAGTGGGGAGGATCATACATAATTGGTACACAAGTGATGATTTAGAGTTGACAGGGCACCTACAGGTTGAATGGAGTCTCTTTAGATGCGCGCTCATCAATAATGGAGTTTTCTTACAGTCAAAACCGGACTCCCTCAAATGGTCGGGAGGTAACTCGTCATGTATGATCACGGTTAAGAATATATACACAGCAACAAAAAACATGAAATGGAATTATAATTTTGGTGGATGGCGGAAGGCGATGTGGGAATGGAATGTTCCACTGAAGGTTAAGCTTTTTGCTTGGTTATTAGTTGAGAACAAAATCCTGTCCTGGGAGAATCTACAACGTAGAGGATATAGGGGACCGGGTATGTGTCTTTTATGTAAACTGAATGTAGAAACCACTCAGCACATATTCTTAGACCGTGCTTTCACGACGAATGTATGGAGGAAAATCAAATCGACTATAAATTATGTTGGCAACTGGACAAGAATCAATATTAATGATTGTTTCAAACAACGAAAAGTTTCAAATTTAAATTTCCAGTCTTTACCAGCCTTGATCTGTTGGAATCTTTGGAGGGAACAGAACCATACTATTTTTGAAGACAAAGATCCATCAGCACTGAAGGTGGCTCATCTATCACTTTTGTCTTTGAAAGAACACAATCATGTGACGATAACTCCTGTCTGGAGATCAGGATCCACTCAGACAGGTACGAGTGGTGTTGCTGGTTGGTTCGATAGAACGACTGCCTCATCCAGATTAAACAGTGGAGCAGGTGGGGTAATTAGAATCAACGAGAATTGCAGTTACAAATGGTTCTTAAATTATGGTTCAAGCTCTAATACCAGAGAAGAACTTCTAGCTGCTTGGGCGCTGCTTACCTTGGCAATTAGGTTGTCCTTACAGTCGATTCATATTATGGGTGATTCCAAGATCATTATAGACTGGATACGAGGAAATGGTCGAGTCTAGGTTATCTCCTTGGATTGCTAGAAGGACAGAGTTGCTGCATTAATCTCCTCCTTCCAAAAGATCACCTTTGATCATGTTTACAGAGAAGGAAATCGAGAAGCAAACAACCTTTCAAAGCTGGCGCTCAACAAAGACCCAGGGAAGCTCATTTTCTATCAATGCATTGAGAAGCATGAAGGGCCTTTCATTTTCTTAGACCTTTACTAGTTTTCTTGTGTTATCCTGTTTTGTGATTCTGTCACTTACTGTGGGACGAGATGCGTGCATTTGGGTACTCTGTTTTTTTATTTGAGGAGCAAGAGCACGCTTAGTGGCGAACCTCCTGGATGAAATTTGCATTATATATCTTTCTTTGACTATTTCCACTTGCCCGAAAATGAGGTCTTTGAGTTTGGGAGCTGAAAGAATTCGCTGTTAGAACTTGAGAACCACTGTTTTATAATGGTTTCTTGTTGAAGAACAATTTATACATCAATATTAATATAAAATGAAATTTTTTGAAAAAAAAAAACCCTTTTCAACAACACCATTTTAGATTCTAAACATTGACATTAAATAAATATCATGAATCTTCCTTAAAAAAAAACCTTTAAAAAATGTTCTCATCATAAAAATCCCAAAACACACATATTTTGAATTTGAAAAATTAACACGAAGAATGGATACCCCTAATCTTCCGAAAAAAAACTTTGAAAACTATTCCCAATTCCCATCACAGAAACCTCAAAGTACACATAATTTACTTTGTTACAAATTTATTACAATATATTATTATTTATTTTTTAACTTAAAAAATTAACAAAACCACTTTCCATATTTTATTATAAATTTTAGTAAAGATTACTATATTTACATCGATCAATTAAAATATTATAACAATTCGCTCTTCCTATATCTCTCCCATAAATTTTTGATCAATGTTAGGGACAAAAAAGAAATTAAAAAATATGGGACAAAAAAGAAATTAAAAAATATGATGAGTTAACTCAAACTTACTATTTCATTTAAATTAATAGAACCTCTTACGTAAATTCTTGTTTTAAGGGCCGCTTTAACTGTTTCATTAACCCTTATTAAACTTATTTTTTAACTTTTCCTTTGCAATGTCTCCTTTTAAAATTGTATTAAATTTAATCGCGTATTCAATTAAGTTAATACAAACTTTGACCTAATTTATTGTTTTAAGGCCCGCTTAACCTGTTTGAGTCTTGATATAATAATAATAAAGTTCCCCTTAATAAAGGCGATTTAGTCATAAAATATTAACCTGCCTTCCCCTTAATAAAGGCTATTTAGTCATAAAATATTAACCTGCCTTCCCCTTAATAAAGGCGATTTGGTTATAAAATATTAACCTTACATTAATACATCCTTTCACCTAATTTCTTGTCTTAAGGCCTGCTAAAGTGTTTGTCTTCATATAATAAGGAGAAAGATCGTGCCTTCCCCTTAATCAACGCGATTTAATTATCAAATATCAACCACTAGGCAAATTTGGCAAATTTTCAAAGAAAAGGAAAAAAATATTGCTTGCACTCTATATATGTCATCAACAAGGACATTTAATTATCATATATATTATTCATTTGTCAATTTTTACAAAGCAAAAAAGGGTTGCTTTAGTTTTGTAGACATGATTCAAAGTTATTAAAAGAATAAGGACATGATTCAAAGTTATTAAAAGAATAAGAATATACTTATTATGGGCTCAACTTGTTACTCGTTAAAATTGACCCAACATATAACAAAATATTCATTCAACATGTTACTTGCAAGATTGACTCAAGAATGTTTTATTGCAAGAAGCATATAAGATAAATTGTCATAGGTAGATGATGATCAATAATATGCAATGCATAGAGACGAAGCATATGTGATGGTCCTTAATATTTAATGTAACACTTAATGAGATAAATATCATATTATGTCATGCATTAATTGTGTATATTTTAAAATATCTTTTAATTAATAGTGCATCGTTGAGATATAAGGTTTAAAAATTGATTTAGTAAAGTTATTAATATTGTTTATTATTGTTATAGATTTATTTTAATTTTAAATTTATTAAATATTAAAATAATAATGATGTACTAGACTCCCTTGTTTGTGGGATCAAGTATCTCATTTGCATAATAATTTGACTAATTTAATATTTATTTGAATATCATTTTTTCTCCGATCTCTTTATAAACATAAATTTATATCATATTCTATATTATTTTTTTTTTTATAAATAAATATGTATCTCATATATAATTAATATAATTAATTTTTTATATTTAAAGTTAATTTTAATTTATTAAACTTTAGAAAAATAGTAAAAAATTACTTGATTTGCTTTACATTTTATTTTACATATAAAAAGAGTAAATAAAAGCTTTCCTAAATCTTGTCTTTCGTGTTAGTTATCTTGTATTTGTATATTAGGTACTTAGTCACAACCATATTTTTAATGGGTGAAAACCAACTTCTATGAAGGAGATTGGATATGGTATATTCTTTTTAATTTTAATATTATAAATTATAAAAGGTTTTTGTATTTACTCGATCTTGCTTAAAGATTCTTTAGATATGTTGCATCACCAAACTTCACATCCATATAAGATAACATGGGTGATGAAAGAATATTTTTTTTCTAGAACCATCAATCCGTTAATTGATAATTATAATGGAGACCATTGCATTAGTCATTTTCTCAATGCTATAGTTCCTCTTAAGCTTGGGATGAAAGTCAACTCTAGGGTATTTGTATGAATTAAGTTCCTCTAAGTTGTTATTGTCATACATACAATTAGCCTAGGTTATCTTTTTGCATTCAATTGTCACAACCTTTGCCTTGTCAGTGTTCATTAACATATTGGTGTTATAAAGAAAATTATGTGGAGATTAGAGGGACACTTTGCTCGAAGAAGGATGATGACTATTCTAGTGAAAGTAGATTCAATGCAACTTGCCTATTCCAAATATGCTTCTAACTTGTCAATGTAAATACCAAAAAGAGTAGGGGACTAGGAACAATCTTGTTTAACCCTTATTTTACAATTGATTTCTTCATACCAAACATTCTTGTTACTAAACTTAACAATAACTTTCTCATCAAACCTTGTCATAATGGATCTCACCTCAAAATGAAGCTTTAACTCTTTTAATCTTATATTTTTTAAATTTCATCTTCTTTTCTTATTTTTTAATTTTAATTTTGATATTCTATTTTAATTATAATATTTTGTTTTTTATTATATATATGTATGTCAATTGAGTTTAGTTTGGGTGGTTGGAAGGAATGTTTTTATTTTTTATTTTTTTTATTCCTTACATGAAATATACATCTGGAAAAACCCTCGAGGTACTTTCTCTCACTTTTAGAGGTAAACTAGAAGATTGCATTTTTGACAACCTAACCTAGTGTGCCATGTATTGAAGCCCAACAATCTCAACAATATATATCGGCTTTGAAAAAAGTGCTATTATTCCTAGAAAAATAAATAAACAAATAAATTTGGTATTTTATTTGATTATTAATATTTTAATTTATAATGATGAATGTTACACATATTCCTATATTCCTTTATATTGAGCTATTGTTTTATAATGTTTTTAAAAATATTATAATGATAGCTAGCTATTGTTTTATAATGTTTTTAAAAACATTATAATGATAATGAAGAGGAGGAGGATGATTAATGTCACTTAGATAATTTTTTTGATAAATTTTATTTTATTGCAGCTTAAGAATGAAAGAGTAAGAAATTAATTAGTTTATTTTAAAAATTTATTTTTAAATTGGAAAAGATTGGAAATAAGTTTTCTTAAATCTCCATAATTTTAATGAGTTAAAAATTGACTAAAAATAGATATTATTGCAAAATTTTTGAAATTGACATTTAATGTGAGCGTACACATGACATTTGAAAAGAAAGTGTTTTTTGTCTTCCACATTCTTAATATTACAAAAAAGACAATTTCTTTCATCCCAAAGGCATTTTAGGAATTGTCCATAAAGTTCAAGGCTTTATCTCATCATGGAGTTCTCATTTTTATTTTAATGATATTAATTTTCTTCTTTAAATTAGCTAAACACAATGAGATTTTTGATCTTCTAGATTGAAGTTATTGATTTCTTTTTAGTATTTTAATTTTGGTTTTTCTCTTCAAATTTAAGTGTGATAATATTTTTAATGGTAAATTTTGGTTTTTCTCTTCAAATTTAAGTGTGATAATATTTTTAATGGTATTGATATTCTGTAAAATTAAGTCTTACTCTTTATTTTGACGATTTAGCCAAAGACTTAGCATCTTTATGTCAACCCCTCTTTAATTGTAAGTAAGTTTGTTGGGAGTTTGAAGGAATCTTAAAAAGCTTTGAGCATCTTTACGTCATCCCTCTTTGGTTGTAAGTTTGTTTGGGAGTTGTCTAAATGTTCTAAGTTTTGACATTTTTTTGTAGGAATCTTTCTGAATGCATAAATGGATTGAGCGTGCTTAAAAATATGTAGGCTAAACCTTCTACGTTTTTACCCTTTTCCAAATATCTTTTCAAACAGTTTCGTTCAAAAAAATGACAAAAAAACATAAAACATTTAGCCTTTAAATAATAAAATTACATAAATTTAACCACTACTCAAATCTACAAATCCAACAATTTTTAATTGAATTTCAAACAAAATTAAATTTGAAAAACATTTTCTTTCATATTTATTTATTTTCTTATACTTATACATTTGGTTAAGAACATGTGTTTCCTCTTAAGAGGTCACAGGTTCAAATCCAAAGGGGGTAGGGTATGTATACCTTCGTAGACTTTACCAGTCAAATCGCTGGGCCCAATTTGATATGCTGACTTGGTCGTGACCTTAAAAATAGATTATTATTATTATTATTAAATACCTAATTATAATCGGAAAATGACATCTAATCAATGTATTTGTTTATAAATCAAGAAACCCATTATAAGTAACCATTTAACTACTTAAATTCATAAAAATATACATATTAAATTCATTTAAACCACATATCCATACAGTGTTTGGCACGAAAATTAAACATCGCTATAAAATCACCATAAATTGTAGAGCCTACACGTAAACACTCCACCAACCTTTATGCGAATAGTGAATCGTTAACATCAACTTTTTCCACGTATACCATGGTAATGACGACGGACTATTTAATAATATAATAAATTCATACAGCACCGTCTTAAATAACCAATGCGTATATGAAACGTGTTTAAAGCTTGGACTGGCTCGGCTTATTACATGCGTCATTATCGTAAGGTCTTACGGAAAACCTCTAAATTATTTTTTCTAAACACGATGATGCGGACAAGATTTAACTGATCTGTACATGTGGCTGACACGTGGAACAATAAGGAGATTTTGACTAGTGTAAGGCCTCTAATTCCCAGTTTCTTTGTCTTTACTGCTAGTGGCCCTTCGAGTATCCTCTTTTCTTGAGGATTTTGCACAATCCCTTTATTTAATGTGACGTTCTTCACTGTACGTACTCTGGTATTTAATCGAATTCGATTTTTGTCTTTCTGGTTCTTCAAGGTTCAGTGCATATTAAAAGGCAAGCTCCCAAACCCTTCTTGTCCATTCAATATGGTGGAAATTAGGGATTCAATGCAAGGACATTGAATCCTCCGTATTAAAAATGGAGTTTTTCCGTTTTTTCGCGTAGGAAATGATCCAATTTTGGTTGATTTAACCTCTCCAAATTTGAGCACATAAGCGATTGTTTTTAGGTATACACCGTCCGGTTTCAGAGGCGTAAGAAAAGCTTTAAAAGGCTTAAGAAAAGCTTCAAAGGGCTTCCTGGAGGTTCTGCACGTTTTTATTTGAAGTTCCGAAGAGTTTAGGCCGGACAATTTCGTAGAAGTTTTCTTGATTTGGAGTCCTTGTGAAATCCAGTTCAAACGTCGGGGTCGCTTCTGCCTTACACGAAAGATTTTACCCCATGCACCGAACTCTTGCGATCAGAAATTGAAGTCCTCTGTTAAAGCTTTTACGAACGCAAATCGGTGATAATTCTGAGAATCCGGCCCCGTTAAGCTAATTTCATAAAAGCTCTTATCCGTTTGGATTAAGTTTAGCTTATATTTAAACAAGCTCTCTCTTTTTCATTGTGCGGTTAGGTTAAATTTGGCTACAATTAAGCAACCTGTCTCTTCTTCAGCTCTCCTGGCCGGGAAAGGACATTTCTGTTTATTCGTGTGAGGAGACGGGCGAGTGGCGTTGCAATGGGGTTCGTTTCGGGCGTGGTTTTGGGTTTAATTTTTGGAGTTTCATTGGTGATTGCCTTTGTTTACTCAGAGAACAGACGATCTAGGCAGAGAAGCCAGCGGGTTCGTCAATCTCTTACCTTTATCCGTTTCACTTCTGCATCTGCTATAGTCCATTTTGGCAAATATTTAATAAGATATGTTTATGATCAAAATTGTAGTTCTTTTATGATGAAATACGAGTAGATGAATACTTTCTGAGAAAAAGAATCTCCAAGCTGCAATCTAGCCATTCCTAGTTCATGTTCGATCTCCATTGTTTACGTTGCCCTATAACAAATATTCGGAAATAGTGTGTTTCTGTTTGTCTGCCAAGTTGAGGACGATTGGAATTTGGATGTCTTTTGTCAGTTTGACTTTATATTGCCCAAACGGTTATTGCTACATCATTATCATCTTTCTAGTTAACTAGCAGGGGTTCATTTTCTTTGATTAATCCCTCCAGTATTTGAAGCTGTACCTTTTTCAAATATGATTGGCATCTACTAGCGCGTACAATTGCTGCAGAGAGTTTACCACTTCATGGTTCAAGTACAAAACAAATGAGTTATTAGTCACGCTTTCAAATAGGCATAAACTATCTTGGCTGAAATTAGACACAAGTACTTTTTTGGTTTTTTCTTTGGAAAAATAAAGATAGGTGGTCTACCTGCTGATAATTATAGCTCAGCCGATCTTAATTCAATATTCATTATTAAATACTATTGATTTCGAGCATGGCTTTCTAGCATTTGAACATTGAATATTGGCTTTCTATCATTTGATCCAAAGTTATCAGACTCAGATTTAGTGAGGGAAAAAAAGACAACTCGGCTCATTAAGACTTGGTGAGGGAAAATATTGTAGTTCTTTTCCGATAAAACATGAGAAGATAGGTATTATCTGCATAAAATAAATGTTTAACTTGATGAATGACTCGGTTGAATAGAAAAGGCATAAAATAATCAAAATTGAATTGAAAATTATATTAACGTACATCAATCTAAATACAAATAATTAGACAACAAATATGCAAGCTTGGTGATTAATATTGCATGCAAGGGTGTGAATAGGTTAGGCTACCATTAGATCCCTGTAATTCATATATGTCAGGGCAACAATGATTTCTGGAATGACTATAATTCTCTGAAACTTGCTACCCAATATTGGAACTATTGATTTGAGATAGTCCAACAATAGTACTTGATACGGATAATTGCCAAGAATTCCCATAAGCCATTTGCACCGCCCTAGTTGGAATCCCCAGAATGGGTCAAATCCTACAAAAATCCACCCAACATAACCACTATTGTTAGGAAACATTCTGGCCATTTTAGCAGTCATAAGAGTCTCTAGGACTCTCCATATGAATGGAAAAATTAGATGTCCCAATAGTGCTTGTAGAGGACCCACACCAAAAGGTCCACTTGAAACCTCACTTCATAGAATATGAGAAATACAAGAGGCACACAAGGAAGCTTATTATTAAGAATCTTGTGGTTCGAAACTTGGGATGCATATAGGCAAATTTGGCATTTTTTGTTGCTGATTGGAGCTGTGAGTAGGCGTTCAAGTCAGTAGCATAGTTTTTAAAACTGGAATCGGACATCGAGCCGATCACCTATCAACTCGGACATCGAACCGAAACCAGATCGACTCAGACCGGTTTGATTTCAACGACTTGGTTCAATAAAAAATGCATTAAATAATTAAATTTTAATAATTTTTTTTATTTAAAGCTTTCAAACCATGATTCCAAACCATTAAAGACAAAATATGCGAAGTTTTCTCATCTATATACCATGTAAGGGTGTATATATCAAAATGGCACCGAGTGCAATACATATCCGCAACAAAATACATAATCAATGAGGCTCTAAATGGCCTCTACAGTTCATAATGCCTTGGCCACTGAATGACAAGTTTCCTATGTTGGCCTTTGCAATTTCTGAAGCAAAGAAGCCTTTGGAAGAACAATAACATAATAATGATGGTTGAGAATTCACTGTTCCCAAGCCCGAACCGCCAACCAAAGGCTGGGAAGGGCCATCTAACAATGATAAAGATGACCAGCCCCCTGCATCTGTAATGGTTCCTGCTGCTGCAATTTTTTTATGTTTTTATGATGATTAATTATGGACTTTGATTCGAGTGGTCGCCAGCATGACAAATTAGACTTGGATATTCTTTTGTTCCTCATGTTCAAAGTAGACAATTGCCATACCAACTCATTTGAGGAGGATATTTGAAATTTCATAAGCCATTTAAAATTTCATTTTCAGGTTTTACTAGAAACTTGAAATTTCATATTCTTCCTTCTTACCCGATGATAAGCCCATTCTCATTGAGGATGTGCTCTACAAGATCTCCATAGTGCTAACTAGCTTACAGTGTTAAATAAATCTGTCACTATATGCTATAATAGTTTCATTGTTCTCATCCCAGCTGGAACCTCATGTTTGATATCGAACCGGATTCAAACCGTCCGGTTCGATAGGTTTGATATCGGACCGGATTCAATCCGACCGGTTTGATACCCAACCGGGCACCAAGCCGGGTCGATTCAGTCACCTATCAACTCGGCCGGTTTGGCGGTTTGATAACGACCTGGTTCGGTTTTAAAAACTAGGGTCAGTAGTATCAGGCTTGGTTGAGTCACTGTTTTGTCTAACATAGAGGAGGCACTATTTTTTGTTTGACTCGGTTAAGTCACTGGTTTTTGTTTCACTGAGTGGAGGCACCTTTTTTTGTCTGACTCAGCCGAGTCGAATGTTGATTAGGTCAAGTCAGTTATTGATTGTTTGGACCCAAAACCAATAAAAAATGACCTTGTCAAAGTCTGATAACATTGATTTAATCCTTGGATATTGGATTTATAACATATGATCCTTGAATGTTGGTGATGAAGCCATTGGATTATTTGGCAAGTGGCTTTTTATTTATTTTATGAAAATTTACATTATCCAGCCAAGAATTTGAAATCTTGAAGAGTGCATATGGATACATCCATTTGCACAAGAATGGGTGTATCCATTTTGTTTATATCATTTGCACAAGAATGGTCCTATCATTTGCACAAGAATGGATGTATCAATTTTGTTTATATCTTAGTGGTCGCTTTACTTCTGTGTAAGACTATAGCCAACAAATATTTAATTAAAATAAATCTCTAAACAAAAGAAGGTATCTTCCTTAAAGGGCTTAAAATATTTAACTAAAAATTCATCCTAGGGGTTTGTGATATTTGAATAGTGAAAAAGGAACTTATTGTTATAGCCAACATGTCTCAATGAAGACTAGATTGCAGTTTGACTTTTTAGAGTAGAGATCTAGAATGATTTTGTTTTTTTCCATGTCGACTTTAATGCAACATGACTTAATAGGATGCCTATAAAGACAAAAATACATTTACTGATTGCACCGAGAGAAGTGAGGTTCTGTTATCACAAAATTTAACACTTGTGCAAAGCCTTCACAAGATGCTTGATTAGTGTAAGATATGGAAGTAATTTCCACTGTCACCTAGGCAAGTACTTCCCTTGTTTTAGTGAAGGATAGAGATCCAACACAATGGAGGCTTCCCTAGCAACCCCAAGGGATCCTGTAGCAAGCTAAGGGCAAGTCTATGGCCCCCTATATTGGTTACTTGATTAGCTAGGGTTGAGTTAAGGGAAATGTCAAAGTGAGCAAGACAAGGTAATTAACTATACGAGTGTGTAAGGTGTTACTAAGACAATTGAAGATGTTATTTAAGCTAAGAAAATGAATTAAATGCCTCGAAACATTAGCTATCATAAGAAAGATGAAAACCAAAATAAACTTGCAAAGAAAGACTAGATGTTTAAGCATGTAACAAGTTTATAACAACAACAATATACCAGCTCTAAGATCAGCAAGAAAGTGCATGAAGATATGCCAAATGACAATGAAAAGACTTGTAAACCATTCACCAATGATTGCATGAAATAAAGAGAACAAAACTATGTTAATTGAGTGCAATATGACAAGCCCTAATGGCTGAAAATGCAATTATTGCAGCAATGACTATGTTAGAGATGATTCCAAACAATTAATGCAAAGTGTTAGACTATGGACTTTAGGGAATGAAGATACGAATGCAAAATCCTAAAGCTAACACAAATTGTTGGGAGTGAGAGAGCTAAACTAGGGTTTTATATCACTTGCAAATGAGAAAGACAAGTGCCATCTTGAATCCTTGGGCATATGGAGTCAATGCAACACCTTCAATGGAAGATAAAGGCAAGAGAAGACTTGAAGATTAAAAACCCTAGGATTATACCATCGTAAGCCTAGGTTAATCTTCTAGGAAAACAAACCCTAAGGTTTATACAAATCATAAACCCTAGGTGCCATCCTACTTCTAGAGCCTTTAGCAAGGAGATGAAGTGAACTAGGTTAAACCCTAGAATTTATACAATCATAAACCAAGACTTTAAAAAGGTTAGGGGGATGTACAATCACAATCCCTAACTTGACCCTAAATGCTTCAACAAATTTAAGATGGATAAACAAGGGAAGGGGATAAACAATCTTAATCCTTCCTTAGGATTTCTAACAAAAACTATTCAAGGAAACAAAGATAACATGCAACTATTGACCATCTACTAGAGCATTCACCCAAATATACCAAGAACAAACACTTAAACTTGGAAAGAACACTTACTATGCCAAGTCGCTATGCATGAGGAAACCCTAGTTTCATGAAAATCCACCAAGACAAGAGAAAACATCTACAATATCACTCCAAAAGTGGGCATAAGAGCTCCATGATGAGAAAGAATATAGGAAGACAAGTAGTAATCATTCTCCACAAGTGTGAGTTGTGTTTTGACAAATGAGGAGTGCTAGCCTTCTTATATGAGGCAACCCTAGCGCTATAAACCCTCAAAAGCCCCTAAACATTACACGCCCATAATACAAGTTGGATAGGTCATGGATGACCCCCAAAATAGCCTCAAACATAAAGATACAATGATAATACATCAAAACATCCCCTCAAAAGGTGACACGTGTGGTGTAGAAAGCCTCCAAAGGCTATGACATCACACTCTCAAGGTGTAAAGGTGCCTCCAAAGGCCATCCCTCCATGAAAATATGCAAGCATCATCAAAGGTCACGTCTCTCAACCCCAAGGGTCATGTCTCATCACCACCAAGCGCCAACTCATCATCAAGAAGGATCATCCCATGTTAGGTTGGCTCAACTAGCATCCAGGAATGATGTCATCATCATAGGTGCAATGTCCAAGGGATAAGAGGTGACGTCATAGGTGAAGAGGGCTCCATAACCTCTCCAAAGAGGTGTGTCATCATCTCCAAGTACTACATCATTTGATCAAACCCTAATATTCTTAGGGGTGCTTTGTCTAGCTTGTGGGGCTTCCTGCCCTCTCAATGACTCATATGGCTATATCTGCAATATCTATGCTCATTTGTCCAACGTCCAAGGTCTCGGAGCTGTGGGGAGGTGCCCCAGGGTATATACAATCATCAAAAGGTGCAATGCTCTGTATGAAGTGTGAAACATCCTCCAAATAATGCTCAACATCTTGGGTATCATCATGAAAACGTCCTTCAAGAACCATGTCAAGAGTGCACCGAGATCAAAGAAGGTCAACAAAGTTAGGTGAGATCAACCATCGTAAGATACCATAGTCATTAGGATCATACAAAGTAAGCCATTACTTAATATAGAAGCCATGCAAGCAATTCACCTAGGTATCTTCTTTGAACTTGACACTAGCTTAAGACCTTATGCAATTTGCCAAGTTTATGTATGGGAGGACCATCATAAGACTCTATTAGGCATGCCAGTACCCAAGTAGAGGAGTAGTTCCTGACAAACCTTTCAAAGTGTAAGTATAAGTGAATGAGATGGAAGGGGCTTACTTCGTGGTCATGATGTCCTTGACATGCAAGGATAGGTGGGGTTTCATTGCCATGAGCACCTGTGTAGAGGGATTGCTTGTTGCTTGAGATACCCTTTCCTCGGCAATGTGTGTATTCCAAACCCCTTTCTTGCCTTTTGATATTATTTTATTGCTTTGCAAGTCCCCTTTTCAGGTTTCAAGAATTCATTATTTTTCTTGCTGATAAAGTCCTTTTAATTGATATGCATTTAGTGCATCAGGACTAGGGGCGATTGCCTCATAGTGAGGGGGTAGAGCTCAAGCTGACCTCTGGCTTTTGAATCGGTCATTTATATCCCATCATTCTTTCCTTTTTAACATGCTTTCTTTTTTATTCTTTAGCAGCCACATCAACCTCTACATTCTAGCCCTTCTTCTCATAGGAGGATAAAGGTACATGCCTTTTTGGTGTACATGTAACTACCATTCCAGAAGATAAGTACACTGTGGAAGGCCCCTAGTAGTACCCCTTTCCCCAACAGTGACAACACTGGACTAGGGCACATCAGATGGCCACCAAAGTGAAACGAGTCAAGAAACATAACTTCCAAGCAATCATGATTCATTATCTAACTTCAACCCATGATCCTCACCTAAATGCCTAGTGCATTAAATATGACACTTTATATGAAACAATGGCTAGTGTACCTCATCTGGGTTGGACCACCATCATCCGATGAACAATGCTGATCAAGTGTAATGAGCTGAGATGGATTAGGGGGGAGGCATCTGAGGGGTTGCTGTCTGTGGAGAATACCGATCATCATCATCATTGGGACCAATGTTCTCATTGTGGGCCATGAGACATGATCTCCTCTAGTTATCCCTAGGTGAGAGGGGAGGGTAACACATTCTATAGCCCAGTATAAGGGAGAAGTGTAACGTCTATGCGATGTGACATGTGGCATAAGTTGACACAATATTATATTTTTAAAAAAGTAACATCTCAGTATAGAGGAGATGTGTAATATATGTGCTTATAAATCAAACTATAATGTAAAAATGAAAATTTAAGAAAAGAACACCAAGCATTAATATTCGGAAAATTGTTGTTAACTTTTATTGCGAAAATAAAGAGTTACATCCAGTGTTGCTATTTGCTAGCATGATTGGTATCAACGTTAAATTCTACAAAAAAAGTCTGATTTTGCCTTTGAGACTTACAAAATATATCTAGTAATGATCTTTAGAGAGCAATAACATATCAGCTACTGATAAGTCAAAAGGTGATACCCATAATATTCAGAAAATGAAATCCCAGAAAGTGTTCAGAGAATTCAGGTCATTCTTCTAATGGTCTGAGGACCATCCACACCATCTGTCCACCCCCAAACCTGTAAGTGACTGTCAGGAAACATCGTTTCCACCTTTTCCATATGATCTCCCTCTCTATTGTTCCCTCTGTAAGTATGCTGAATATCTATTTTTCCAAAATGGAGAGAGACTGAGTGCCTTGTTCACCAGTGCTGTAAGATGTAAATTTCTAACCTGTGCTTTTCCAGACATCCAGTTACAGACAAGCCGTGAGTCTCCACAAGCCTGCAAGATTTTTATATTCCTTTCTACGGCAATCTTAAGGATAATGAGAGTCTAAAGCTCAATGAAGTTGTTTGTACTTCTGCTCATTTCAAACTAGAAGTAAACTTGTATGGATAGAGTGATTACCTATAGATGCCCATTAAAGGAAATTGTATTGATAGAGTGATCCCACAATATAGCTGGGACAGTCCTAGTCTTTTAAACTGAAGGCAACTTATTCACCAATTTCAAAACTTGCTTCAATTTGTAATATATGTCAAGTGGAGGACATTTATATTTTTGGAATATCTTCAAATTACTTTGGAGACATATTGACCATATGTAGAAGATGGGAAGAGATAGAACATTCTCCCTGTGCTTATATTTGAAAAACCATTTTTCAAGTAACTCTTCAATTGTATCACCTTTCCTGGAATGCCAGCGATCAAGCCTTTGATGATTGACCAAACCTCCAAGGCTAATTACATTTACAGAATAGTTGGTTTATTGTTACTCATGATCATTACATAGAAAGCATATTCTGGGACCTTTAAATGTTCTCTTTTGCAGTCTATCCCGGGTAAGCAATCTATTTTCCAGTGCAATCCAAGCACATATTTTGGCCTTGAGGGGAGCCTTTATCTTCTGTATCCAACAATACCGTGTTCATTTATAGCTCTTGAAAGAGTCCTAGAATGCTCTGTTGTTCTGTTGTAACCAATATGTACCAATTATTTGCTTGTAGAAGGATTTTCTTCCATTCCAACTGATCTATTTCCTCCAATATCTAAATGTTTGATCTCTGTAGCTGTACTCAGAAGAGATCCCAAGCAGGGATGAGGGCCGCTGGGATGTTAATATCTGAAGTCATCTTCCATGAGGACTGGTTGAAAACATCCTGTGAACCTGTTGGCCAGGTTTGACAGAAAAATAATAAATTTGGAATGAAGAAATTGAACCAGATCCTCTGAGAAAGTGAAATCCAAGAAAAGTAGGAACAAGCATTAGCAGCCAACAAGTATGAGTATTACCTAGCATACTCTAATATGTACACTTATTCTATTAAGAGGTATATGAAGAAATTTACAATGTCAGGGAGAACAATCATAGTCGACCGAATATCCAAGTAAAATAATAACATCTCCCCCAATAATATCACGATCTCCCCCAATAATAACATGATCTGAGGAAAATGATCCCTCACTGGCCAATGCTTCCCATTACTCTTTTTTGCCGAGAGGTACCATAAATGCTTGGAAGATTTAAACTAGATTTAAAAGTTGAGAAAATGTCGGTAAACTTTATATGGATTGGAATATAAAGTTACACTAGCAATGCTAACTAGTAGCAAGTTCAAAATGCTCCCCAAGCTAACTTTTTAATGGACAAATGTAACACCATTTTTGAAGTGATTACTTCCTAAATATACCTCTCATTTACAGGAATATACAAACACCTTCCAACTTCATCAATAACAAAATAACGAGATATTCCATAATACTATTTCTCTATAGGATTCAAACTTGCCAATAGTACTATAGATTCAATCGTTATGGCTGAATCGTTCTATGAATATGGTAGTGCAAGGACCATCCATTCGTTGGATATGATTCTAGGGTACCATTTGGGTGGATCCACAACCTCCTTAGCGATTAGATCCACAACTCTATTCAACTCTCGATATATATGATGGAATTGAATTGATTCAAAGAGTGAGGCCAACTTGGAGGCTTTGATGACCCAGGGGAGAAGGGATATTTGCTTTACTTGACGCTTTCCCATAGCGAGTTCCATGTAAGTTGAAACTTGAGAGTCTCCATACACCTTGAAGGTCCTTATCCTTCTCTCCATAGCCATAGACATAAGATGAACAGCAATTGCAACTTCTACTTTGTTGTTTGTGCATACCCCTAAGTCCACTTGGAAAAATACTCATGCTTTTCAGATAGTCCACTTGGAAAAATACTCATGCTTTTAAGATAACACCAAAAGTTCCATTGCTCTTTTGGGTCTCGGATTTCCATCAAAGGCCCCATGAAAGAAGCTTAAAGGCTTTGAGTAATCCAACTGAATCAACTTTACAGTCCTTGTTATAGTCGTTGACTTGTTTGTAGGGATTCACTTTAGAGAATGTTTAAGCTTGCAAAAAATTGCTAAGGGAGAGCTTCTATCTTCATTGAAAATTTTCCCATTCCTGCTGAGAACTATATTGACCAAATGTAGTAGATTGGAAGAGCGCTAATGTTTTCCCTGCCTTTGTGTTCTTCAAACCAGTCCTCCATAACTTCTTCTCACTATTCGCCTTCCTAGTTTTTATGTCTAGGTGCATTCCTTTGATTAAAGACCATACCTCCAAGGAGAAATAGCAATTCCGAAACAAATGGACTGTTTCCATGTTTTCTCTGCACAGTAAGCAAATGCTGGGACCTTCAAATTTGTATTTTTGGAGCCTATCTTAGGTATGTAATTTGTTCTCCACTGCTAACCATGTACAAATTTTTGCCTTTAAGGGAGCTTTCATCTCCCATAGTCCCTTCCACCAACTCTTTTGGGTCCTTGATTTTCTTCTTGGAAAGCTAAAATAACCCAATTTGACCAAGTAGATCCTCACTAGCTGGGTTTGCACCCCATTTTAGGGTATCCTCCTCTTTGGAAGTGATACACTTGATCTTATTAATTGTTTGTGAAGGTTTGTCCAATTTGGAATAATGTCCCATATTTAGAGTCATTCTTGGAAGCTTGGCCTGCCAAGAAGGATATGCTTCAATGATTGTGTACTCTGTATTTGTGCCTACCCAAGGATCCTTAGATATCAGTACTTGCTTTCCATCTCCCACCTCCCATATTAGGTGTTGAGTGACCAGGGGGATCGCTATGTTAATTGACCTCCAAAATAGAGGCACCATTGTAATCCCTCAAAGGGGATTTAATCCAATCCAAGAGTGTTTGGGCCCTCACATATTTCACTAAGGTGAATTCCTACCTTAATCTTGCGCTCAATATGAACCTCTGCTGATTTACCTACAAGGGTCCTAGAGAATAACTCCAATTCTATCAATCCCCATCCACCAAGTTATTTGGGTTCCCAAATCTATTTCCATTTCACGAAGGGAGTACTGTATACCTCTCTCTTCCTTGATCACAAGAACCTTTTGGCAAGCTTGGAAATTGGTTCATTACCCCTTTAGGCAGAATCAAAGGTGTGCTCCAAAAAATCGAGATGGTCTCTATTACAATTTTGGTTAGAATTAACCAACCACATATGGATAACATGTGGCACCACATTTAGGTTCTTGCACAAATTTTCTCCACAAACCTAAACTAGTTTTCATTTTTGTAATCATTTGCCTTCAAAAAAACTATATACATTATTCTTCAAATTGGTGCTTCATGAAAGGTAGAAATCTTAAACTTGTGTCTTTCTATTTTGCACTATATGGTGGAAGCATATAATTGATTTGTTGAAATTTATGATCATACTAGTGGCGGCACTGAATTGTTTCAATACCCCATCCAAAGTGTGGGCTTCTTGGGTTGGTCCTATTATCCCTCATTTTGCATGAGGCTACACTAGTGAAAATTTTCACTGCTCTTGTGATTTTTATCACAAATGCAAGTTTTAGAAGTTGATGGAGCTTTGGATGGCCTAGGGGTTGTGATTTCACTTGATTAGGTTATTGGTGATATGGCCATGGATATCTTGATGATGTTGACGGTGACTGCTTTCCTTTCATGCTAGTAGACTTGGTTATGGAGCCCCTATCATCATGTGGATAGTTGATGATACATGTTAATATGTGACTCTATGGGAATAATGCCCTAGCACTTTTGGGCTAAGTTGGCATTGTATTGACATCTTCATTTAGTTGGCATCATCATGGAACAGAGCGCTTGGCATATACCCCCTCTTTTTCGTATGGTTTATTACTTTGATGAGTCAGTATTAACATGGTTAGAGGCCCACTATTCTAATGCCCTAGCTCTTATGGATGCTTTTCATACATGGATGGGTTACTTTTGAGGTGGATCATGGTTTTACGTGGAATGCTCACCCCCTTGGCACACATGTTGAGACATATTCACATTTCCTACACTTTTGCTTGAGGTTGTACCCCTTTTTGATGAGTTGGTTGATCACTTGGATGACTTGGCATATGGATTGATGGTGATACATGGCTTGTTTTGACTCTCTTCTCCATGTATCTAGCACATTGCACATTGATCCCTTGTTTTATGGAGCTAGCCCTAGGCACACTTATGGAGGGTTGTTACATCTTGGACCTTGAGCTTGAGTGGTTTGTTGCACACTTTCTCATGCATTATTGAGACGTGCCATTTTTGGAGGAGTATCTTGTAGGGATGGTCTTATTTTATTGGTTGATGAGGGGCTACCCTGTTTCTTCATGGAGTTAGTTGAGCATTGATTTCACATGTGTTCTTCATATGCCTTGTCTCATGGATTCACTTGCCTGGCACTTGATTTGAGGAGGATGTCCACCATTGGAGGCCACATTTCACACTCTTTGTAATGTTCCCAAGCCAAAGTTTTGTTGGAAACACTAACTGTTCATTGTTTATTGTTGTTTGGTTAGATGTTTGCAGGTTTACTCATGAAGTTGCACATTAGGGTTTATATTATGGAGATTATAGCAATGAAGTGATAGATCTGAAGCATACACCATAAACAAGACAAGATACAATAAGGAACACCAATATAGAGCCAATAATGTCAGATTTGACCTTTATTTAAATAGTAGATAGATCCTCTAACCATAGATCTGTAGATCTGAAAGAAAACCACAATAATATCCAATATGGAATGAAAGTTGCTACAATAATACCAATACTGATGATAATAGCCTTCAACAATACCATGAAGAGAAGATACAAGTCTCCAAAGGCCAATCGCTGCAAGAGATGAATGAGAAGATGAAACCCTGGCCCTATGTAGTGCCAAACCCTCAAACTGGCTGAGTTGCGCACTGTCCTGGTGGCTGTAGATACCCTGGATTTCGGCCCTCCTCTTCCTGTGCTCCAAATGACTCAAAACTCTCCCGGAATGTAGATCGGGCCACTAGAACCCTCCTGGCAAAGTCTCAGGATGAATGGTGAAGTTCTGGCCCTCTAAATGAGCAAACCCTCAACTGGTTTGGGCTGTCCTGGTTGACTGAAGATCCAATATTTCGGCCTCACCTCTAGAGGCCTCCAACTGCTACAAAAATCACTGAGATGATAGATCGAGGCAATGCAACCCCACTGGTGAAGTCTCAAGATGAACTAGGAAGATCTGATCCACCAAATGATGAAAACCTCCTTCTGTAGTGCGCCCTGCTCTTCTCCAACTCATGCCAAACTCTAGGAAATAATCTACTGGGAAAACCTCCTCCTGAATAGACTAGAAATGATGTCCTGGACCAGACAAAGAATACCCAGATGTTCCTTTGCCCAAAATCGTCCTCCTCACTTCAGATCGAACTGATCTCCACAAGGTGGTGCGCCCTCCTGCTGGAAACCCCCTTAGGCTGTGCACTAGTACTCTTCTGCCAATGGATCTGACCTCTGCAACGTTGTAAAATGGCGTGGGAGGATTGTTGCACCTCCAGGACCAATTTTGGATCAAGGAAGGTGGAATTTTTCACCACTGAGTTGATCTCTAGGGTTTTAGTCTGAAAACCCTCAAAACTGCTTGTGCTCAAGAGGACAAATGCAAAATATGATAATAATCCAAAATGCCTTAGAAGTGTGCCCTTCCTTTCTTTTATACCCCCAGTCTATTCTTCTGTTGAGTTAGTTAACCCCTAGGGTTAACTCCCAGCCTTTCTCCACATGTTCTTTTCTTTCATTAAGTTACCTTATACGTTGTGCTTAGGCAATGGCTTCCTGTTGACTTTGTCCCCCTGATGCATGAGACTATAGTCTAGTGGGGATAACTAGACTACTGAGTCTCTCCAAACCTCTTCATTAAGAGGTGGGGGACATTACAGTCTCTCTTGCTAGAAATTGCTTGCTCACAAGCAATTCTAGACCTGTCTCCTGGAGCATATGTTCACCTTCCCAAGTAGCATCCGCTATGGGTAGATTCTTCCATTTGACCAAATATTCCTTGATGCTTATTTTCCTTAACTTCTTCTCCCAGACTTCCAATATCTCCTTTGGTATCAATATCAACTGTCCTTCTTCATCCAAAGGTGGCAATTCCTCAATAGGAATGATGTGTTTACCAATGGCTCTCTTCAAGCATGACACATGGAAAACATCATGTATTTTGCTGCCCTGTGGTAGATCAATCTCATATGCCACGACCCCTACCTTTTTGTTGACCCTGTATGGACCAAAAAAGTGTGGTTGGAGCTTTTTTGTGCCACTCCTCTTAATAGATGCCTTTTTTGTGCCACTCCTCTTAATAGATGCCTGTCTGTATGGTTGAAGCCTCAAATAAACCAAATCACCAACCTCAAATGTGCACTCCACCTTGGGCTTGTCTGCCTGTACCTTCTGTTGATTTTGTGCCCTTTGTAGGTGGTCCTTAAGCTCTCTGAGTATATCCTGACTCAACTGAATCCAATCCTGAACCTGCTGAATCCAATCCTGAACCATGGGAGTCCTGCTGTTGCCAAAGACGATCTCCACAAATGAGAGGGGATCATAACTGTTTAAGGTTGTAAATGGTGGCATACCAATGGACATATGGTGGGTGGTGTTGTAGCAATATTCCCCCAAATGAAGCCATTTAACCCATGCCTTTTGCTGCCCTGACACATAATTCTCGAGGTAGCCTTCAACCCATTTGTTGACTATCTCTGTCTGGCCATTTGTTTGAGGATGAAAGTTGGTACTAGGTGTTAACTTGAATAGTTCCTGCCAAAATGTGCTCATAAACCTGCTGTCCCTGTCACTCACAATGGTTTTGGGTAAACCATGCAATCTGAAGACCTCCCGGAAGAACAAATCTGCAACCTGTGCTGCACTGTAGTCTGTGGCAATGGCGAAGAAGTGTGCAAACTTAGTTAACCTGTCTACCACCACGAAAATGCAGTCTTTGCCTTGATCCTTGGGCAATCCTGTGATGAAATCCATCGATATGCTTTCCCATTTTTGTTCCGGGATGGGAAGTGGTCGCAGTTTTCCTGCTGGGTGAGTGTGTTCATCCTTGTTTACTTGACAAGTGGTGCACTCCTTGATGTGGCGCATCACATCTTCCTTCAAGCCCTTCCAAGCGAATCTCTCCCGTATTTGCCTGTATGTCTTGATGAACCCTTGATTCCCTGCTACTGGTGAATCATGACATGCTTGTAGCACTTTGGCTTTAAAGGTTGACTCGGGGACCAAGAAAATTCGGCCCTTGTAGTATATGATGTCATCCATAATTCTAAAGTTGTCATCTTGTACCTGTCCATCCATCAATTCGCATGCAAATCTTTTCTTTGAGTATTCCTCCAAAAGGTGGGCCTTCCAGTCCATTGAGATGTCGGTCATGGCATAAACTGATGGTCTTCTGGATAAGGCATCTGCCACCACATTATTCTTCCCTTTGACAAACTCAATGTCGAAGTCATAAGCTTGGATTTTGCTCACCCATTTCTGTTGCCTCTCATTTAAGTCCTTCTGATCCAGAAAGTACTTGAGGCTGTTGTGATCTGTCCTCACAACGAATTTTGCCCCAACCAAATATTGCCTGAACTTAGCCAACACATGCATGATGGCTAGCATCTCTTTGTCATAGATGGTGTAGAGAAGTTCAGGACCCCTCAATTTTCGTCTTTCATAGACAATAGGGTGCCTATTTTGCATAAGCACTGCTCCAATGCCTTCCCCTGAGGCATCACACTCCACTGTAAAGGGTTCTGTGAGGGTCTTAGGTGTGGGCTAGTCAAGTATAGCTTGTATCTTCTCTTGGTGTACCTGTACCCCTTCATCCCAATGATGTGCCCTAAATAAAGGACCTCTGTCATTCCAAACTCACATTTGGATTCCTTAGCATATAAAGATTGCTCTTCCATGATAGCCAAAATTTGCTCTACATGCCGAAGGTGCTCCTCCCAAGTTTTTCTATAGATCAACAAGTCATCAAAGAAGACTAAGAGGAATTTCCTTAGTTGCTTGTTGAAAACATGATTCATGCAAGATTGGAAGGTGGCTGGCGCATTAGTCAGCCCAAAAGGCATCACCAAGAACTCATAGTGACCATAGTGACATCGGAAAGCAGTCTCGGGGACATCTTGCTCCCTCATTTTTATCTGATGATAGCCAGAGCGCAAGTCAATCTTTGTGAAGTATACAACCCCATGGAGATCATCCAATAGCTCATCAATCCTCGGGATGGGGTATCTATTCTTGACTGTCTTCTTATTTAAATCCCTGTAGTCAATGCACATGCGCATGGTCCCATCCTTCTTTTTCACCAATACTACTGAAGATGCAAAGGGGCTGGAACTTGGCTTAATGTGGCCCATGTCTAATAGTTCTTTAATGGCCTTCTCAATCTCGTCTTTATATTTCTTTGGGTGCCTGTAGGGAGTGGTGATGACAGGTTTCACACCCTCCTCCAACTCTATGATGTGCTCAAACCCCCTATCTGGTGGTGCTCCTGGTGGTATATGTTCAAAGACCTTGCTGTGCCTATCAATGATTCTTTGAATCTCTGGTGAGTAGTGAGTTTCCCCTTTCTTATCCACCCTAACCGATATTCTACATTCTGCTGCATAAGCAATGTCTTCCCTCCTGAACATGGCCTTCATGCGCTTTGCTGTCACCACTCTTGGTGTGTTGTCTGTCACCCCCCCGAGAACCACCTTTTTCCCATTTTCCTCTGTGAAAGACATCTCCATGGTTTTGTAATTTGTAATGATTGGCCCCAATGTACTAAGCCATTGAACTCCAAGGATGATGTTGGTGTCTGGAAGGTCCATAACATAGAAATATTTTGCCAAATCATGGCTGCCCAATGTAAGCTTCATTCCCGGAATGTATATGTCACAAGGCATAGTGCGCCTCCCTACTACCTCCACACGAAATCCCTCAAATTGAATTGTAGGTATGTGTCTCCTTTGCAATAGGGCTGAATCAATGAAGTTGTGTGAAGCACCCCCATCAATGAGAACATAAACCTTCTGCCCTTTCTAGCACCCCTCTCATCTTGAAAGTGTTGAATTTAGGTACCCCGCTGATGGATGCTAGTGTTACCTTCTCATCTGCTGCAAGGCCCTGACTTGCATCCTCCTCTTCTGCATTTTCTGTGGGATTTGCCTCTATGTTCTGTAGATGGCCGAAACCTTCCTCCTCCTCATCAACAGAGATCACCTCAATATAGTGAGCCTTGCCCTTGCCCATGCATTTGTGTGTTGGATCCCAAGGCTCTTTGCAGGTGAAGCACAACTGCTTCCTTCTCAATTCCCTCCTAGTGGTCTCATCCATTCTACCTCTTTCTCAGTCAAACCCCCTTTCGTTTCTCCCCCCTTGGTTCACAGGAGGTCTTTGGTCTCTACCCCCTTGGTTTAGAGGAGGTCTAGGGGTAAATCTCGTCTTTGCTGCTGATCCCAGGTCCCTAGTCTTCCATATAGCATTATGCAAGTTGGTAGGCTTAAAATCTTTGACCCAACCCCTTAAGGGTTCCATCAACCCCTTTATGAAGAACATCATAAGTCTCGCTTGAGACACATCCTGCACCATAACTACTATCCTCTGAAACTCTTCTATGTATACCTCTGGTGATCCTGTCTGTCTAAGCTGGGTGAGTTCCCTAAAAGGTAGCTCTGGATCCCCCTGGCCAAACCTGTCAATGATCCTCTGTGTAAGCCGTGAACTGATTGTGACCCAGTGTAGTTAACCCATGGTACCACCAGTCATGAGCTTTGCCCTCCAAGTACATGGTGGCAAACTTGATGGCATCCATCTCTCTCATGGGGTTAAGCTGTAGGTAGGTATCAAGTTTATGTAGCCATGCTTGTGCAGTCACCTTGGAAGATCCATCAAAGTATGGGATTTCCATCTTGCCTGCCCTGCGCTCCAATTCATAGTTAGGCCTTTGATATTGTTTAGGCTTACCCCTGAACTTGATCCCACAATACTAATCCAGTGTGACTTGCCTCTGGAATCCTGCACTCAATGAGTTATATTCCCTGGCATACTGCTCAAAATTGTCCTCAATTTCATCATCATAGTTGCGCTGTGGCTGGTTATCCAAGAATGTAGGTAGGTAGGGTCTAGGGGTAGTCCTACTGTGTGTGTTGGCCCCTAGGGAACTCCTCCTCCATAACTTTGTCCCTCAGTGTGGTAGTGAGGGCTATGCTCCTGATGAGGTCTAGTACCCCCATGAGACCCACTGGCTTCCTTGTTTGCATAAATTTATGGTCCCTTCCCTACATGGGTCATTTGTAGTAGGAGTTGTGCAATATTCATCTGATTGGCATTTATCTTCTCCAAGGTCTCTCTCATTTCAACTTGTCCCTTGTGCATAGTTTTTTGATTTTCTTGTAGATGATGTTCAAGTGCACTTTGTGTTTGAATTATGGAGTGTTGTAACTCCTTTGCAAAACCTGCTAGAATCTGTGGTTCACTGTCCTCACCTGAACCCTCCATCTCTGCCTTTGTTTCACCTGTCTGCTTTCTGCGTTTTCCCATGTAAATACCACTGAACTTCTGCATGCGCTAATCCCCACTCGCTGGGAGGATCAACGCACTGACACCACTATAATGTTCCCAAGCCAATTTTTTTGCTGGAAACACTAACTGTTCATTGTTTATTGTTGTTTGGTTATATGTTTGTAGGTTTACTCATGAAGTTGCGCATTAGGGTTTATATTACGGAGATTATAGCAATGAAGTGATAGATCTGAAGCATACACCATAAACAAGACAAGATACAATAAGGAACACCAATATAGAGCCAATAATGTCAGATTTGACCTTTATTTAAATAGTAGATAGATCCTGTAACCAAAGATCTGCAGATTTGGAAGAAAACCACAATAATATCCAATATGGAAGGAAAGTTGCTACAATAATACCAATACTAATGATAATAACCTTCAACGACACCCTGAAGAGAAGATACAAGCCTCCAAAGGCCAATAGTTGCAAGAGATGAATGATAAGATGAAACCCTGGCCCTATGTAGTGCCAAACCCTCAAACTGGCTGAGTTGCGCACTGTCCTGATGGCTGTGGATACCCTAGATTTCAGCCCTCCTCTTCCTGTGCTCTAAATGACTCAAAACTCTCTCGGAATGTAGATTGGGCCACTAGAACCCTCCAGGCAAAGTCTCAAGCTGAATGGTGAAGTTCTGGCCATCCAAATGAGCAAACCCTCAATTGGTTTGCGCCCTCCTGGTTGATCGAAGATCCAATATTTCGGCCTCACCTCTAGAGGCCTCCAATTGCTACAAAAATCACTGAAATGATAGATCGGGGCAATGCAACACCAATGGTGAAGTCTCAAGATGAACTAGGAAGATCTGAGCCACTAAATGATGAAAACCTCCTTTTGCAGTGTGCCCCTCTCTTCTCCAACTCGTGCCAAACCTTAGGAAATAATCTGTTGGGAAAACCTCCTCTTGAATAGACTAGAAATGATGTCTTGGACCAGACAAAGAATACCCAGATGTTCCTTTGCCCAAAAGCCTCCTCCTCACTTAAGATCGAATTGATCTCCATAAGGTGGTGCACCCTCCTCCTGGAAACCCCATTAGGCTGCGCACTAGTACTCTTTTGCCTATTTATCTGACCTCTGCAACGTTGTAGAATGGTGTGGGAGGATTGTTGCACCTCCGGGACCAAGCTTGGATCAAGGAAGGTGGAATCTTTCACCACCGAGTTGATTGTTAGAAAATAATAGGTGTGCTTGTTTAACCATAGACAATATAGCAATATTGTCACCCAACCATAGGCTGAAGCCACCCCCGAGCACCTTAACCTTGACAGAGAATGATTTCGGAAGAAAACCCTAAGCCTAATAACCAATCAATGTAGCGTACCTCTCTCCAGAGCTAGCACACAAGGTAGAAAGTCCAAACCATAACCAATAGAAAGTCCAAGCCTAAACCAAGAATACAGGTTGCAGTAGCTACAACTGCAGCTACTCTCCAGACTTGCGCACTTACTCAGTTTCTCCAGTGCGCACTCTTACATTTCTGTAGTTTTGAGCTGTGTATACCAAATGAGCCAGATCCCCCAAACCTCTAATCAATTAAAATCAACTCCTAGAACACATTAATCACTCACATAGTAACTAGGGTCTACCCCCCTTGGCTTCCCTAGGAGTAAGCCTAGACGGAAGAGGTTCAAGTCGAGGTAACAGTGGGCTTGAACCTAGGAATTGTGCCTCCAAGGACACACTAAGTGGATTGGACTTAGTCCACGTTAGCAAGTGTGTATAAGGATGACAACATTGCTCACTGTCCAGATCGATCACGATCCAAGAAGATGCAACCACTGTCTAGATCGACCATGGTCCAAGATAACGCAATTCACAAGCCACA
>ML783237.1:138152-165182 GCA_009831015.1 Picea engelmannii | reverse complement strand
AGGCTGAAAAGCCCAATTGATAACCTGAGGATAAAAAACCCTCGGTGAAAGGAACTCTCCCAGTGAACTGATCCCAAGGTAACTGACCTAGACATGACTTATGCAAACCTATTACATTATTGACCCACACAAGGGTGCAGAAATTCCAGTTACAAAAAGAAGTGCTGGGGCCAAACATACCCTGTAGAACCAAATTTCTTCGACAAATGAGCATCTGATGATGCATCTCTTCATGGCACATGGAGTTGACCACCTATGTTGGAGAGGCGGTCAACAAGGGGGATCACAAGTCTTTACAATGTTTTAGAAGTGTTTATCAAAGAATGAGATGCTCCCAGGGGTCCCGGATGCTCCAATTCTGCCAGAATTCGGCAGAGTATCCTCCTTTCTGTTTACAAACCTGCAGAAAACAACAAACAAACAAAGACAAAATACGCCCAAAAACACTTTGGAAGTGTCTTTGAACGTTATTAGAAAAATCCCAAAAATTTGCTAAGTAAAAATACACTAAATTTGCCAAAAAAGAGACTAATAAAACAAGAAAGTAAAGGGCCTTCTTAGCGAAATTTACTTGCTGTCCTAAAACAGAAAATAGAAAGTCACTAAGTTTACCAATTGAATCTTTTAAGCATTCTATGTAAATTCTATCATTTAACCTTTAGATTCTCTTTGAAACTAGCTAAAAGATAGAATAAAAACAAACTAGATCTATTACTATTAGTAAATGAAACCTTTTAGAGCACAAAGTAGATCTAACTTGTCGTATGCATGCAAACTAGATATTGAAGATTTGAACTGAAAATCAGATCTAAATACTTGCATGCAATGAAGTAACCAAGAGGAAAATATATTTTCTTTGAGAAAGAGAGAAAGAATAGCTTGTAAGCCTTGAAATCCTTGGGAACAATGGAGTCTTCTTGGTAGAGGAAAGAGGGACTATGTCCTTATAGATCTTGAAGATGAAGAGGATGCAAACAAGCTCAACCTCGCCTTCAAGCATGTGAACTCGTGAGCTTCAAACCAATGTTGTATATCTTGTCTCGGGGAAAGTATTGGTGATGGTCCGGAATGTAACTTATCGGCGACATCGGCGGAAAATATCGAAATATCTCGGAAAATGTCGCAAGACCTCAAAAAAATACAAAAACACTCATTTTTTTTCAATTTTTTAAACATGTAAAGCAACAACAACATCAAATAAACACATTGCTACATAAATATGAAAATACAACTAATAAATAAGATGCATAAGATGTCATGTGGTCACATATCGTTACTAAACTGAAAATTCTGAAACATGTTCCTAATAGGATGATAGTAAATACAAAATCACATCAAATGATCAAAATAAATGTATCTCATGAGATGAATCATCATGAGGCATCTAGATACTAAATAGTACATGATAAATGAAAATGATAGATCATAGGAATCCAAATCATTGATTCCCTCTAGGTCGTGCCGCTCTAGCCCTTTTACGGGTAAAGGGCACCACTTTTCCTCTGGAAGTAGTAGGTGGTCGTGGAGGTACTCAAAATGAGCTTGGAGTGGAAGCTCCAACTGCTCCAGATGCTCCATCTGAGGTGGTAAGTGATGGGGACGAGGTGGAAGGCAAAGTGTGTTGCCTCTTCCCAGTCGCAACGAACCCAAGTCCAACTCCAAGTATGGCTCTCCGTGGAGGTGGTGGTGGCGTTGGATCCACTGGAAGTCCAATCTCCTCCTCAGCCTCTGTATCCACTGGAAATGGAACATTGTTGTCCTCCTCCTCCTCTGTTATTACCTCCTCCCTCAAATCATCTGCATGCTCTTCCTCCAACCACTCAGGTGCCTCCTCCATCTCAGGCTCATGAATCTCCACCCTCCACTGACTAAAGGTGTCAATGTCATCCAATGAAATGGCCTCTATGTCAAGTTGTTTGTCAAGTTGCTTCACTCACAACCTTAGATTGTAGTAAACATATACCAAGTCATTAAGGCATTGGGTACCTAACCTGTATGAACATAGAGAGCTATAGTTAGTGATGGTAAATAGTAAATAGTAAATTGCAAAAATTAAAATTAAAAAAATATAAACAATTTAAATTTTGATTGTTGCATTTTTGAACATTTCTAACTTGTTGTGCTTCTTGGAGTGTATCTTTTCAAAGACACTCCGATTGCGCTCACACCCTGAAGAACTGCAAGTTTGACTAAGTACCCGAGCGTCAAGTTTTTGTAGATCTGGGAGCTTTCCACCATAGTGTTTCCATCGGACATCTACAATGAATAAAATGAAAGGAAGACAATGAATTATATATCGGATTTCCATCAAGTAATAAATGTCATATATAATATATAGAAAGGATTAAACAAAATTTGAAATTGAAGCTTACCTGGCATCCTTGTGGTCCTATCTTGGACATCCATATCATAGCCCAACATCCTGGATGCCATCCTATATATCTCATTTTGTTTAGAAATATCTGAGCGTTCAACTGGAGTCAACACCATCCTCTAAACACACAGGGGGATACTATCAATGACCTCACCATCAAAATTAAATCCACAAGCATAAGCGAATGTAGGGTTGAGGTAGAGCCCTGCTGCATGAATGGGACGATGGAGAGTGTTATTCTATCGCTCATCAATCACACCCCATATCAGAGCTCTCTTGGTGAGTCCTTCCTCCCCCTTGTCCTCATAGTACCAGTAGATAGCTTCCTTGGCCCTATCCATGGCCTCGTACAAGTAGCCCATTGCGGGATTCTCAACATCAACCAATCGAAGAACCTTTACCAAAGGTTCACTAATGGTACATACCTTGCCTACTCCACTCCAAAATCTCTGGTCATGTCTAACAAGTTGGGCTATTGTTTGCCCATCTTGTTTGGTGCTATAAACACAAGCAACCCACTCATTAGAAAGAAACATTCTCTGTAACTCCAACATACTATTGAGGAGCGATTGAAGAGAAATGGAGCTGGTGGTGAAACGTGTGATCGCGGGACGCACCAACTCTCTATTCCTTGTGAACTGTCTCATGAGTGAAAGAACAAATGTGTGATTATATATATATATATATATATATATTTTGTTACACTCCGAGCTGAATCAATGATTTCCTTGATCTAAGGAAGTTCGCCCATGTCGTCTAGCATCAAATCAATGCAGTGGGCACCACAAGAGCTCTAGTAGAAGGATGGATACATCTCCATAGGCATCCTCCCAACAACAACATAATTAGCAACATTGTCCGTGATGACTTGGACAACATACTATGGGCCTATCTCTCGGATAAAGCCATCCAACTTTTCACATAATAATTGTGCATCTTTTGTATATGCACTTGCATCAACACTTTTGATAACATTGTCCCCTTGGGACAATTAACCAAGAAGTTTAGAATTGACCTGCCCTTCCCATCAGTCCACCCATTTGACATCACGGTGCATCCAGTGGTCTTCCATGTTTCCCTGAGCTAAGCTAATCTTTCTGTGCAATCGACCTTTTCCCCTTGAAGGAGACGCCCTCTCAAATCTTGATAGGAAGGGGCCCTATACCCCGGTCCAACAGTTGCAACAACTTCAAACATGGAATGGTAGAAGGGATTATTGGCAATGTTAAGGTATATCACTCCAAAGAAAACATTTGGCTACAAGCTTGTCGACCTCCTCCGTCTCTTTTCTTTTAATCAATGACCAAATAGAAGGTTGTCCCCCAGCTGTTAACCTCGGCACAAAGAAAGGTGAGGTTGATAAGCGGACTGCAGAAGTTAAGGGCCCTGTGGTTAAGGAGTGGGATTGTGGTACTGGTCCCCCCTCAGAGGCACTTGTTCCAATGTTTCTATTTGCAAGTTCAAGTTATTTTTTGCGAGCCTCAGCCGCATCCCTCTTATTAGTCATATCAATGAGTGATTGGTTTGCAATACACATAATTTCCGGGCTACTATTTAGACAAATATCCACATCAAACCCAGTGATTTTGGCAAGGTGGTATTTCAAGCGACTAATTCCTCCATAAATTATTTTTCCACAAAGATTGCATGTCAATATTTGTCTATTGGGAAGTTCTATTGGTTCACCATACACTCACATTGGATCCAATGCCTTCGACATTTTGTTTAGGTGAAAATATTACACCTATGGCACAAAAAAAAACCAAAATAAACACATGATAATGCAAAGGTTAAATAATGAGAGCTAGATGAATGTGGAATGATTGAATCTTCCATTAAAAAACAACAAGAAGAGGCACATTGCAAACCCTAGCTTAACTCTAGAAAAACAAAGTTCAAACTTCAAACAAATGAAAGAAAAATGTTTTGGATCATACCTGGAAATCTTGATGGTTTGAATGATTGAATGATGAATCCCCACTTCACGATCTCTTCGCTAATGGCAACAAGATCCTTGGCTTTCTCCTCCTTGGATAGATTCACAATGACTTCCCTCACACCTCTCTAGCTCTCTCACACCTTAGAAATGAAACAATGAGTGAAAAAAAGTAACCTGTGGCCTTTAAAACTCCTTCACGCACACTTTTCCACCTATTTTGCCAGCATCTCGATATTTGTCATCGACTTGCGATGTATTCACAATGTGTCGCGACGTCACATTCAATATGTCGGATATGTCGCGACATATTCCCAACAATATATCGACAGCCTGTAAATATCGATGATATATCTGATATATTGGAGAGATATACAACATTGCTTCAAACACATGCAACAAACTGTTAAATAGTAGTGCTCTCTACATATGAAATTCAGAAAACATGTCAATCAAACAAGAAGAGTATGGAATCTTTGATTACATATATAAAACAACAAGACTTAGAAATGCAAGCAAGCTTAATAAATCTTGTTATTCAAGGAGAGAAAATTGATCTAGAAAGACAAACAAGTTTAATAGATCATATATTCAACAAATTGAAAGGAAATAATTGAAACAACATCACCTCACAAATTTGGCATATTGACAATTAGCATCCACACATTGAGATCACTACACCAATCTAGCCTCCAAAGCCTTTTATTCTAGATGATAGTACAATAGTGTTACAACCGCAAGCATTTCTCTCCTACTCTAACTAGTTTGCAATGAGAGAGAAAGCTTGTATAAATAGCAAATGGGGTGGAGAGCCCAAGAGAGTGTTAGAAAGTAATGGATGTGCTCGTTTAACCATAGACAATATGGCAATATTGTCACCCAACCATAGGCTGAAGCCACCCCCGAGCACCTTAACCTTGACAGAGAATTATTTCGGAAGCAAACCCTAGGCTTAATAGCCAAACAAGGTGACACACCTCTCTCTAGGGATAGCGCACCAAACAAGAATAACCAAAAGGGGCCAAGCAGAAAGTCCAAACTATAGCCAAGAGAGAGTCCAAGTCAAAACCGAAATCTGCTAGTTGTAGCAGCTGCAATGCAGCTCTTCTTCAAACTTGCGCACCACTGCCTTATGCAGTTATGAGAGGTGAGTACAAATGAGCTCAAGCACTCTCGATTTATAGTCCTCCAAGTCACTTAACTGGGCCGACTTCTTCTCTTGGAGGCTAATAACTTAATACAAATCATTCTCTTGAGCCGACTTGTCTTCTAGGGTTATTAACCAACTATTTGGGGTTTCTTCTTGCTTCCCGAAATATTCTATTCTCATCAGGGTTACACGTGGAGGTAAATACCTTCCGCATCGACCATAATATCAACACTCCCTCCTAGCTAGGGAGGTATTGAAGACAATGGTCTTGAGCACAAACATACCATTGAACCGGTAGCATCATCATAGTCGTATGGACTATCTCATGATTAGATTACGATCACCATCATCATTATCAGTGTCATCTAATAACATCAACTGCATCATCTCTCAAAACCATACTCCATCTGAGTAATCATACATGATGTTGAATGAGTCACTCACTCCAAGGAGTGATACAAGGACCATTCTTCTAATTTGGTCATACGTCCTAGAAGAATGACATAAGCTTAAGGCTATGCCATGGATTACAGAGACCATTCCTGTCCTAGAAGAATGACAGAAGCTTAAGGCTGCACCATGGATTACAGAGACCATTCCTATCCTAGAAGAATGACAGAAGCTTAAGGCTGTGCCATGGATTACAGAGACCATTCCTATAGGAATGTCAATCTAGGACTATTTTCTAATCAAGTCATAGAGATTTGACTCAACCTATATGCCTTAGAAAAATATCGGTCCTGAACCATTTTCCTAATCGGGCCACAAACTGTGCCTTAGGAAAAATACTAGTCCATGTCATATCAACAAACTGTCACCCTGGACCATTCTCTTCAGAGAGAATACTTGTCCACCAACAATCTGTTCTATCTGGACCATTCTTTGCCTGGAGAATGTCTGTCCACAAACATACTGACTATTCATCTGGCTAATAATTATCTTCAACACTACTGATGGTCTACATGGCAATCAGAACAATGTCATTCAATAGAACACAACTGTGTCTATCCATAGTAGTACATAACTACAATCCAGTGGTACACTACCACACCAAGTAGCACACAACTACTTAATCAATGACACATAGTCACAACTAGTGGAACACATCCACCACAATAGCATACATCTATTGTCCAGAGACATACAACCTCCATAGCAATTATATCATCTGATATCAACCTGCATTGAAAAACAATGTCATGATATAAACTGAATCATCTGGGCCATTCTTCCACTCACATCTGTGAGATCTGGAAGAGCATCTGCCCTTAGAAGGTAAAACATCAGTCATGAGCTACTAGACTATTCTTCTCAAGCATAGAAGAATAACTGTCCTGATTTCTAAGCCTGGACCATTCACCTATATGGGCCATTCCTCCAACACTAAACAAAGTGCAACCTGGAGACAATGAGTCTGCCCTAGGGAATGCCTGTCCTTGATTGCTGAACCTGGATCATTCACCTATTTGGGCCATTCCTCTAGCACTAAACAAAGTGCAACCTGGAGAGAATGAATCTGCCCTAGGGAATGACTGTTCGGACCATTTCCTAAGGAAATGACTGTCCTGCACCAACCTCCAAAACGGACCATTCTTCGAAACTGCTCATAACTGTGAGCTTCGAAAGAAGGACCGTCTGACGAGGCAGACCAGTCTTCTTGACCACTACTGAGAGTGACTGTCAAGAAGAAACACTGTCCTAGACCATTCCCCCACACTGGCCACAAGGGGAATTGTTGTCTATGGTACATCAACAATCCATCGAACCATTTTCATTACGAAAATGACCGTTCGATCTGGACCATTTTCCGAATTGGAAAATGCCTGTCCGTCAGAAATCTCAAACCACTTTCCGAACTGGAAAGGAATTGCTCATCCTGGACCATTTTTCAAACTGAAAAATTACTGTCCATAGATCAATGACACATCAGTGCTCCCTCCCAACCTGGGAGTCATCTCTTCCCTTTTCAATAAGGAAGCCGTCTCCACGAGCTCCAGCTTGTTTCTTGAGTACGCAAACTCTTTTATCTTGGACAGAGGCTTTACCAAAATATCTGTTTATCTGCTCATCTGTGGAGATATATTGGAGAACCACTTCTTCTTTCTGGACCTCATCACAGAGAATGTAATGCTTGATCTCAATGTACTTCGGTCTTTCTGAAACACTGGTTTTCTCTGAAGGCTTCATATAGCTCTGATCATTATAGTATATCATAGTTGGATTCAGTTCTTTTGTTTCCGGCTAGTTCATAACATCGTGGCAAAGCTCAAATTGAAACATATCCAAGTGGCACTTCTTCTGTCATCATGTGAGCTTGTCATGGATGGGCAATCCATCATCCTGGAGTTCCGAGTAACCATTCTGATACAATATCTCTGTTATAGAAAGTTTTCACCACGCTTCTGCTGTGCATTGGAGGCTCTCGACCAAGTTGTCTTCTTCCATCTGCATACAAGAGTCTCTTCTTGGTATACCTCAAAACCTTTAGGTTAGTCTACATACGCTTCTTTGTTTGATTACTCCGTTGAGGAGAACAGTCCTTACATTTGTCTGATGTAAACTCCAACCCATGGATATTGCATGAGATATAATGTCTCAGGTAGAGGTATGTCTGGAATAAGCTATCATCATAGTCCTCTCCCTCCATCTGGGAGAACCTTTAGTTCTGAATCTCGCAATGCTTTCATTTATAAGTCTTCCATACACCGTTATTCATCATAACTTTCATTTCTTCTGCTTGATTGCTTCTAGAGGGTTCAGATCAAGCTAGTAGTCTTGTGATTCTCGATATAATGATTGGTTGTTCTGGATTTTTCTCTCTCTTGGAATCTTCTTGTTCTTCTTCATGTTTCTCTTTAGCTCTTGGGTCCATGGAGTTTTCTATAGATTCCATGCCTTGAAGATTCTAACTTCTTCCTTTCATCATAGGATCATGGATGTGGATGGACAACCAGAGATACTTTAAGGATTCTTTTCGAAGAAGACTTCTTCTAAAGTCAAACTGAACACGTGCTGTTTTTCATGGCTGCTACCATTGATGGGAACATGGATAGATACCTCATAATCCTTGATGGATCATATTATTTAGGATTAGCTCCCTCCTAATCCTTGCTTCATGTATGAATGCATGCTCTTCTTTTGGAATTATATAATTGGCTCCCTCCATCTAGGAGAGTCCATGCTTCCATCTGCATCCTTATTGCCTTCTGCAAAGTGTCACAAGTCTTTTCCTTTTGATTGTTGACTTTTTTTGTTTTTTACTTCTTCTAGGTTTCTTCAAGTTTGATTCTGATTTCGGCAGTTGTAAAAGCTTCCACATGAATTGTTACCAAGGATTGTCAACGTACTTCATCTTTCCATGTGTATTGGTTGTCTTAGAGGCATCGTGATATCAATCCTTATCTTGTTATTCTTCCATAGGTATTGCTTCTCTTTGAACATCTTATCTTCTAAGAAAAAGATATGCAAGATATGTACAGAAACTATGTAAACATGGTATGTACGAGAACTATGAAGAATATTGTTACCTTGTCTTAGAAGAAGTCTGTTTTATCCTGCTTGGTCTTCTTGGAGGGTTTCCTTTCTTCGGCAATTGATGCTTTGTGTGTTTCCTTCCTTTTCTTTTAGCTTGGGACAATGATTCTTGTAGTGACCATATTTTCGATAGTTGAAGCATTGTATTTTTGACATATCTTTCTCTTGATTTGGCTTCTTCCTTGAGCCAAACTTCCTTTTATTCTTGAAATTCTTGAACCTTGTTGTGAAGGCTTGATCATTGTATTTCTTTTGGGGTTTCTCTTTTGCACTAATCCTTGATTCTTCTTGTGCACAACAAGTCCAAAGTTCTTCAAATGTAGGATACTCCTTCCTTGTGTTCATGCTTGCGGCAAATGCATCCCATGTCTTGGGAAGACCATTGAGTACTATATTTACCAGTTCCTTCTCTGCAATGATCTCTTCAATAGCTTGTAGTTGATCTCTTAACTGAGAGATCCTCACAAAGTATGATGTTATGCTGTCATCATCATTCATTTTCATGTCACGGAGCTCATTCTTCAGACTCATTACTTGTCTAATGTTTCTGACTGAGAAGAGGTTTGTTAGGGCATCGCACATCTTCTTAGATGAGTCAAGATGGGAGATGTAGGGTATCAAATGGTCTTTTATAGAGTCCACTATGATACTCATGGCATTGATGTCACTGCCTTTGAACTTCTCCAAAACTGCAACATTCTGAGGTTCCTTCTCTTTTCCTTCTTTGAACTGTGGTTCCACGATCTTTCCTTTCACGATATCCAACACTTTATTCTTGGTAAGGATGAGGTCAATCCTTGTCTTCCATGCTCTGAAGTTGAAGCCCCTTCTAACTTGTTTTTTGACTTCATAGAGTAAGTCATAATTGCTTTGACTTGGTTAACCTTTGACTTTGACCAAAAACTCAAACTTGACGTCTTGGCTTGCTGAGAATACCAGGAGGTGCGCTAGGCTAGGGCGCACTGGGCTATCCAGAAATTAGGTCAATCCCTTCTCTTAAGGTGCCTCAACAAGAGGGTTAGGGTTTTGTTGCTACAACAAAAACTGGCTGCAACTGTAACTGCAACTGAGCAAATCCTCCCAATCTATCTTCCAGTGGTTAGACTGTCTGAAGATAGTGTGGGCCCATAACCTGTTAGAAAGTAATGGATGTGCTCGTTTAACCATAGACAATATAGCAATATTGTCACCCAACCATAGGCCGAGGCCACCCCCGAGCACCTTAACCTTGACAGAGAATTATTCCAGAAGCAAACCCTAGGCTTAATAGCCAAACAAGGTGGCGCACCTCTCTCCAGGGATAGTGCACCAAGCAAGAATAACCAAAAGGGGCCAAGCAGAAAGTCCAAACCATAACCAAGAGAGAGTCCAAGTCAAAACCGATATCTGCTAGTTGCAGTAGCTCTTCTTCAAACTTGCGCACCACTATCTTATGCAGTTATGAGAGGTGAGTACAAATGAGCTCAAGCGCTCTCTATTTATAGTCCTCCAAGTCACTTAATTGGGCCGACTTCTTCTCTTGGAGGCTAATAACTTAATACAAATCATTCTCTTGAGCCGACTTGTCTTCTAGGGTTATTAACCAACTATTTAGGGTTTCTTCTTGCTTCCCGGAATATTCTATTCTCATCAGGGTTACACGTGGAGGTAAATACCTCCCGCAGCTACCATAATATAAACAGAGAGGAGGGTGCATCACTTAGAGAAGGAAGAGAGCCAAGTGTGGGTTTGTGGGCTGCCACCTCTCCCTAACTCCCATTAAACGACAAGTGTGAAGGGTGAGAGCAAGAGGGAGGGCGCCACCTCTCAAGAGGTAGGTACCCTCCTCAAGAATGCGCCACCTATCCTAAGAGGGGCGCACCTTCCAAAGAGAGATCCTCCTAACTCAACTCTAAACTTCAATAACTTAACTCCAACTATCTCTCCAAGTGCCATCAAGGCTTAGTCAACTTGAGAGAGTGTGAGTTAACCTGAAACATGTCCTCGACATGTTTCCCAAAAAATAGCATTTGTTGAGTTTTCTGATTTTTTATGTCTTTTATTGCCTTTTGTGAGCAAAATTAATTTTGAAGTGATTAAAATCACTAATTTTACTCACAAAAGTGGGTACTTAGGTAAAGTGGGTATTCTAAGTCCAAAAACGAATACCCCCAAGGCATATAATGCCTCCTAATACCACTTATTTAACTTGGGAATTATTTACAATTAAAATATCCCCATTTTGCGGGAAATTTTATTTTTGCATAAAACATTAAAAAACCTAAGGGGGACTTAACACATTTCCATGAGACTCTATGAGGATGATTAGCATGGTAATATACATTAGATACTAGGATTATATGACCAATATAAGGCCTAACCATGAGTACATACTCCAACTTTGGAGGAATTGAGTGAAAAAACTCGGAAATTATAAATTGCTGAAAAGCAAAATATAATTAACAAGTAAAAAAACACTCTAGAGTAATGCACTCATGTCTAAGTCTCAGGAGGCTAAGCCTTTTACAACTTCACCATACTAATTCATCTTATTACAATTCCCCGCAGGGATATGGAAATGCGGTAAAAAAGGCGAAAATGGGCCATAATGGCCGGCTGGACTTCTGAACTCTAAATTTTGAACAAGTGATTGTTCAATCTTTGGCAGCTCAACTGTAAGTCCATCCTAGTGCAACTTGGTGGGTAACAATAGGGAAGAACTTTCTATTTTTCGCAGGTTGATTTCTAGGCCTTAGATCAGGATTTTGAGTGTGCAGTATTGATCCTTGAGACATTCTGAGTCTTTTGGACATTTTACAAGGTGACTTATCAGTATCTCTATTTTTAGCAAGTGGAGCACCATGGCTCACATGTCGATTCAGATCGCATATTTGGAGTCCTCATGGAAAATTGAGTGCGATGAGTATGAGATCATTGAGTTGCAAGGACATTCTTTTTTTAGCGATGTCTATTTTCAGACATATGACACATGGCGATGTTCTCCTGGTCTTCCTAGACAATTTTGACAGTTTTCTATTTTTAGGAGTCAACTCTATTTGTAGTAGTTTCTTTTTATAGCAAGGGTGGTTGGCTTCAAATGTGACAAGTGGTAGGGGTCAAATTTCGACATGTGGTGGTGATTTAGTGTGACATGTGGCATATACTTGGTATCATTTAGTGAAGGACACACTTTCGAAGGTAAAATCATTAAAAGGGAATTAAATACAGTGAAGGAAGGGCGTATAGATGAGGTGGCAATGTTAGAATGAAAGAGATGTGCTTGTTTTTCCATAGACAATATAACAGTATTGTCACCCAACCATAGGCACAAAGGCTATGCTCGAGCACCTTAACCTTGACAGACAGAATAATTCCGGCCAATAACCAACCAAGGCTAGCGCACCTTTCTCCAAGGGTAGCTGCACCAAGCAAGAATAACCAAAAACCAAGAAGAAAGTCCAAACCATAACCAAGAGACCAAGTCCAACCAAAAGCCAAAATCCCAGTTGCAGTAGTTGCAACTGCACTCCCTCTCCAAACTTGTGCACCACTAGTCTTATGCAGTTGTGAGTGAGTGTCAAATGAGCTCTAACGCCCTCTATTTATACTGCTCTATCTCAATTGACTGGGCCGACTTCTCTTTCTGGAGGCTAATAACTCAATATTAAATATTCTCTTGAGCCGACTTGTCTTCTAGGGTTATTATCCAATGTTTTAGGGTTTCTCTTGCTTCCCAGAATATTCTAGTCTCGTCAAAGGTTACACGTAGAGGTTAATACCTCCCGCAACTACCATAATATCAACAGTAAATCACATGGAGATGATTGAGCCAATCAAGGCTTAATTCTCTCTCACTCGCCATTTTTAATTCCACTTAATTCCCCTTAAATTTCTCTTAAATGCTAAATCCATAAAAATTAGGGCACATTCCTCTTCTTTGGCTAACTCATGCATACCTTGGCCAAATTTAGCGTTTAGACATGCGTTGGATTCCTAAAATTAAAACCCATTACTCCATGCTCATTATATCCCTCTTATTTCATAAATGCGCCCCTCACTCTCTCTTTTCGCTCACACGTGTGGCGCTTTTCCTCTTTATTCCTCCCTCTTATCTTCATGCATGCACCATCTATCTCTTCCCACTCTTACTTCCTTGTGCATTCTTCCACTAAAGCACCTCTTTAGAGCCTAAATCCTCACACGTGGCTCTCAATTCCTCACTCTCATCTCCTAGTGCGTCTCTTCCTAAATTCTAGGGCACATTCTCCCCTACTCATGTGCATGGACCCACTCCCTCAATCACTTAACCCATCTCTCCTCCTAGCATGCACTATCCCTACCTCTAAGCTTCTATTTCCTCATCCTCTATCATCCATTCGCTCTCTAATTCTCCACTTTCTCTCTCCCATGCGTTTCCTCTCCTAAAAATTTGGGTGCATAACTCCTATTTTCCCTCTTTTGCCACGTCTTATTCACTCTCCTCACCACACGTGCAAATTGACGCATCAAGTTATCCTCAGAGTTTACTTCCTCTCCACTCCTACTTACCTTCACTCATGCACATTCCTTGATCTACTCCACCTCCTATGCGTCCGCCTTGGTCTCTTATGGTAAAGTGCACCCTCTACACTATATATTGGATGAGCTACATGGTATTATGGTTGGATATTTGCAACAACGACATACACTTATTCTCTTCCTCTTCTCTCATACTCTCTAGTCTAGCTACTCTCTCTTCGAGCAAGGATAATCATTGTTCCGGTTGTGGACTTGTCTATTGTTGTAATGTTCCCGAGCCAATTTTTTCGCTTGGGGACACTAACTAACCGCTGAACTAATTGTTGATTGTTTGTGTTGCAGGATGGCCACTGATATTTCAGCCTTAGGGTTTATATTTAGTTATTGAACACAATTTATCAAGATTCATTCAACACAATGCAAGATTTCATCAACATACTGATATGGAACCACAAAGATAGATTTGACCTCTTTATTAGGAAATAGCAAGAACCTGATATAATATACGAGCATATCTGGAATAACATCAGATGGCTCCAAGAATAGAAGATATGAGCTGCTACAAAATGCTCCTAGAACACAAGACAAGCCTCCCAAAGGCTGAATACAATATGAGAGATCCAATACAAAAGCTAGGGTTTGCACAACCCCCCTAGCTGCTGGTACGTCCTGCTGAAGAAGATGAAGACCAAGGGTTCGACCCTCCTGAAGAAGACGTCCAAATGCTACCAAACTCCACCAAGAGATAGATCAAGTCAATATGAACCCGCTCCTGAAATATGAAGCCCAAATACCACGTCTTTCTCCTCCAACTGCTGCAACCCTAAACAGATTAGGCCCTCCTGAAACCCTAGATAGGACCAACAATTCGGCCTGGATGAATGAGGCCTCCAAACCTCCTGAAACTCTCTAGGATGATAGATCGGGCAGTCACAAACCCTTAGGAGAAGTTTCAAGATCAGATCTGAGGTAGAGCCTCCTAGATCTGAGAATCACTCAATCACCAAAACGTCCTCCTTCCTTCAAAAGCCATTGCAACCTGTAGATAATGATCCATTCGTAGTAACTCCTCAAGAAAGCCTCCAAACTGATGAGCAAGGTCCTGCAAGCAAAACCCAAGTGCTAGAATCCCCCAAGGCTCTGTCAATAAGCTGGATCGAACTTCCCCTCAAACAATGGTGCGCCCCTCCTGGAAGTACCTGAATAGTACGACCCTGCTGCTCTCCTGAATCGATGGAAGAAACCTATGATGAATGTAGAATGGTGTGGGTGGAGTATTTCATCCTCGAGACCAAGCTTGGAACAAGTGAGTGGAATCTTTCACCACTGAGTTGCTCTCTAGGGTTTGTAAACTCAAAACCCTCAAAATTGTGTGCTCAAGAGCTCAACAAGCAAATACCAAAATATCCAAGATGATATGAGGTGCGCCCTAGCCTTTCTTTTATACCTCTTTTCTGTTTTCTTGTTGAGTTAGTTTAACCCCTAGGTTCAACTCCTAACTCAACCTCCAACTTCTAATTCTTCATTGAGTTACTTTTTGCCCTTTTTCCCAAGTCAACTTCAAAATATAACATTAGTTTGGTTGACTTTTCCCCATGTGTGTGAGACTATGGTCTAGTGGGGATGCCTAGACCACCAAGTCTTCCCAGACCTCTTCATCAAGAGGTGGGGGACATTTCAATTGTGGTACAATCAACTCTTTGGCAAGCCTACAATAAACAAGTGTTGTGTTTTGACGAACTTTCCTTCTTATTGGTATCTTGTTCTTACTCTTGCAAATTGATTAGTAGTTCTTACCGTTCACTGTGATATCTCTCTATCTTTTAAGTGGTTTCTTTTCTTCTTTCTTTCCTCTCTCTTGTGCCAACATTGCAGTATCCCTCCAAGCAACTTTGAAACTATTTTTCCTAACACTTTGGTGGTGTGTTTACATGCTGTCCAAAGCCTTTTTGTAGCTGTTTTTGTGTTATTTTGCAGAAAATCAGCTTACAAATCAGCATACTGTACCTAGGGACTCCCCCCTGAGGTTCGCAGGCACTAGCCCGAACGGAGAGGAGGCTTTCCCGTAACAATATGGGGCATTCTCTCCTTGAATTAGTACCTTCTTCATCGCTGTTTTTTCTGTTATATCAGCTCAGATTGGAAGGTGAAAAAGTGTGCTAATAGAACCAAAGCAAGACATGGATTTACGAACTATTGAAAAACTAGTATCAGCATAGCAGAAATAGACTTCTAAATCTATATTAAATGTTTTATGCTATAGTCCTATCCTGGTTATCAGAAAAGATATGAGAAAAGCAAGTAAAAATGGTCTCCTTATCTCCATCATAGCTACATAGAGAGGGGCAACCATGGTTCACCAAAATTGTTGGGCCAATTGTTTTGCTGGTTCAAGGGTAGCCCCAGTGGCATCTCAGGTGTGGCATGTGTTGCCCCTTGATGTATAGCAGCTCCTAATCCAAAATGCTGCTAGCAACAATGTTGGTATCCATTGCTATGTTGATCGATTGTTAATACTGCTGTGCATTTAGTTGCATGAAATGATGAGCATGTGGGTTTAGCTTTGTTAGATGACTAAGTTTGCGCTCAAGCCTTTCAATGGCTGAGAAAATCTCCCAAAGGAACTGCCTTTCCTGATAAAGATGGATATCTAAGATCATTCAAGGTCTAGCAATTTGCTTCCGAAAGAGTCAATTTGAGTGGAATGTGCTTGAACACTACTAGCCACCATATCTCAGATTACCCATTTCACTTGAAGGGTTGCTGAATAGATGCTTCTCCTCCCGCAAGATTGTTGATAGAAATTTTGGTACGATGGTTATTACACGATTCCTGCTAGTAGATTGGCATATTAGTGATAAATGAGAAAATAAAGGAGTTTCACTCTATCAAGCAAAGCAAGCAAGAAATGTAAGCTAGGGTTTTGAGAGGGGAAAAGACCTTGCAATGTGCAACTGTTGAAGAGTCTTCCAAGTTGAGCTAGAGGAGTAGGTGCAGGAGGGTTAGCCTCAAGCAACTTGTGCACAAGATGAGAAGAAACACTTTCCCTACTCTACAATTGCAAAAACCTAGATCTAGCTTAGTTAAACAAGAAAGAAACCCTTCTAATCTATTTGTAAGATTCAATGAAAGCAAATGAATGATAACTAATCAAATGCGAGCAAATATGGGGTGGGGAATAAAGGAGATTCTATTAAAAGAAGAAAATATTTACAATGGTGGATCCATACCTTGCATATGAATGAGATGGCTCCAAATATTTTTTCCTTGGGTTCGTTCCTTGTAAGGCTTTCTCTTGTCAAAGCTCTTCCAATGGTCTCCAAGATCTTCCTCTCAATCATCCACAAGCGAAATCAACAAGTAGAAGCAAAGGTGCAAGTGGTGCTATCCCTCGAATGAGAAGAATCAACAATCACACTCTTATGAATTTGGCACTCTAGAATGTCCAAAAGCATCCTAATAAGTGGGAAGGAGTCCCTTTTATAGGATTAGGATTCCCCCTAAGATTTTTACATGAAGAATAGGTCCACTTTGGAATTGTTGCCTATTGGAGTTGCTATGACAGATTCCATTTTTTGGTTAGTTTTTCAAAGACAACATCTAAGGCTCTTCATTAAGATAAGAGCAAGCTTTACATTCTAGAATCCTCCCAAAATATCCGTGCTTTAGGTGCACAATGAGTGATAAAATGTGTCTAATTTAGCGTTGGCATACTCCCTGATCAAGTTTGATCATATCAAAGGGGGGCGCAAAAGTTTGGGCCTTGTTTAAGCATGATCAAGTGCCTTCTGAGGAGAAATGCGCTCAAGCTAAATTAGCCAAGGAAATCTTATAATCAACCAAAATTCTGGGACATTTCTTCAATTCCATACTAAGTAGACGACCTGGCAATGCATTTCGGGAATATCACTATTTGGTACATGCAAGCCAAAGTCCTAGTGATAATAAATGCACCTTAATATATGAGGTGAGTAGAGTATGGCCAAAATACATTATGTTTATCCTCCATCAAAATGGACTGTCAAGAGCCAAGGGAGAAAGAGGAAAAGGAAATCACCTACGAACACAATAAAAGGTAAGATAATCATCCTTTCTCTCATGATTCAAGCATACACAAGGCCATACCTGAATCAAGTAAAGTACATATAAATGGATCATATGGCTCAACAATGGGAAGGCCATGCCAAAGTAGATATTTGTGGTTTATGGCACAACAATGAGAAGGCCAAGCCAAAGCACATCAATATCTCAATACATCATCATTACATCTTCTAACCAGTGTTGCACGAGGATGCGTCCCCCAGGCCCCCCACGTTTCCCACGCACTTGGGATGGGAGGGCTCATGGGGAAACGTTTCCCCATGTCCCCCTTTTGGGGAAACAAGGGGAGATGCAGGGGAGTGTGTTTCCCTAGTGTGGGGGGCACGTTTCCCCAAAAGGGGTGCTTCTGGGCATCCCCCCTCGAAAAGGGGTGCTTCTGGGCATCCCCCCTCGAAAAGGGGTGCTTTTGGATGCCCCCCCTCCAAAGGAGGACTCCTAGGCGTCCCCCCTAAATTATTGTTTATATTGACATTGGTTTTCCTAGTGCTTTGTTTCCTTAGAAAAGGTTTCCCTCGTTCCCATTATCGTTGTGGCTAAGTTTGTTAACTGCCAGACTGATTTATATTAGAAGCATGGACTTATTTATCGATTTGCTGCCCTGTGGCCGAGATTGACACATTTTCACAATTAGGTTGTTCAAGATGGAAGCCCCCTTATAGGCATCCCCCCTCGAAAAGGGGTGCTTCTGGATGCATCCCCTCTAAAGGGGGACTCCTGGGCATCCCCCCTCGAAAAGGGGTGCTTCTGGATGCATCCCCTCTAAAGGGGGACTCCTGGGCATCCCCCCTAAATTATTCTTTAGATTGACATTGGTTTGCCTAGTGCTTTGTTTCCTTAGAAAAGGTTTCCCTCATTCCCATTATCGTTGTGGCTAAGTTTGTTAAGCGCCTAATTGATTTATATTAGAAGCATGGACTTATTTATCGATTTGCTGCCCTGTGGCCTAGATTGACACATTTGCGCAGTTGGGTTGTTCAAGCTGGAATCCCCTACTATTGGAGGAGGTTTATATCTACCCTTGTGCTTGGGATTTTTTCATTGTTGAATTTGATGTAGCGGCTGATAGGGACACTATTCTCCACTCTAGCCCCTATGTTTGGTGATTTGTGGGTCTCTGCATGAAGCATTGGTACCTTATCTTTAACCCCTTAGTGGTTTGTTTAATATCAACTTCGTTTTGGGTAAAGGATCCCTAACCTTCCACTACAATTCTGGCCTCTTGAGATGTTGATTGGGATTGGAAATGGCATCAACAATTTCCATTACTACAGCCTTGAAATAATGGAAAGATGGTGCACGACCTTTGCAAGGATTTGTGTTGAAATGGATCTCTTAAAATGCCTTCTTGAAGAGATTTAGCTTGATGCAGGTGAATATGTGTGGAAATAGAAGCTCGACTATGAGCACGCTAACTTCCACTATCAATCTTGTTTCAAGGTTCTTGATCTCTTTTTTCCGTAGTCGCAAACTTGTGCATGCCCATGGGAAGCGAAACATGGTAGACCCCATGCCAAAAGGAACCCTAATTGAAAGCCTACATGGGGGAACAGTGCTAATGCAAACCACCTATTGATAAAAATAGAGAATGAAGCAGAAAAGCCAGTTTGAAACTTGGCCAAAAGGAAACCATTCCGAAAGCAGAGCTCAAAGTCCCATTGATCCATATTGAAGAAACCCCCTCTTAGAAAAATCCCAACAAGCAAAAGCAACACAAACCTATGGAAAAAGTAGAACCCACTACGCAGGACGAAGCACCCAAGCCTTTAGTGGAGAATCCAAAGAGCACTTAGAGAGATGCAACTAGCCTTGTAGTGGAAGAAGTTGCCCCTTTTATTTGCGATGCAGATACCATGTCTCAGGGCAACCTTGGAGAATAGATCCAAGTAGCATGAATAAATCTAAAAAGCACTGTAAACTTGACATCGAGTACTCCACTGGATTTTGAAGAGGAATTTTATTGTAAAAGGTACCATCGATAATATTATTATTATCCCAATTTGTCAAACAATGTACCTGCAGATTTCGAAGCAACTCAGAATCTGATAGGCCACCAATGACCATACTATGTAGGGTTTCCCCTCTTTGTGGATTTAAGGCCATGCTTCCAAATATTCATTTACTTTTTGTAACCTATGTTGTACGGTTTGATCACAAACTTATTCAATAGAAATTTTAATCATTACTGTGAAAATAAATAAATTTGACATTATCTTGTAAATAGTATTGCATAAAGCGATCAGTTGGAATTCAAGAATAGTAAATTTATTTTCTTCTCTAGGGATTGGTGTTATGGAAGTGTTAACCCCTAGATTTTCACCCTTGAAAATATTGAGGGTTAAGAGCCAACATGCACTATTTAGGCTGGCATTCAGAGATTTTCCTAAAGTTTAGCACTTGCGTGAGTCAGAGGTTGGTTCCCATCAGAGATAGGTACATGATTGGTATATGGTTATTTTTTCTTCAGAGTTAGAGCTAGCTTGGTTTCCCATTGATTTGAGAGAGATGTCTATTTATAGCAGGTAGCCCTACATTTTAGGAGACAGTGGTCGGAGCCTCATTTGACAGTATTGAGTGTATAGAGCTAGTCCTTGCATGATTCTTAGCTCGATGGCATTTGTCCAAGCGACATGCAATAACTTTCTATTTTTAGCAGGTCGAGCTCCACTCCTCGGATTGAGATTCTGAGTGTGCAGTATTGATCCTTGAGACATTTTGAGTCTTTTGGACCTTTTCTAGGTGACATGCATGGTATATCTATTTTTTGCAGGTGGAGCAACAGGGCTTGCATGTTGATTTTAATCTCATATTTCGAATCCTCCCAGAAAATTGACATGTGAGGACATTCAATTTTTGCAGTGTCTATTTTTGGACATATAACACATGGCGGTGTTCTCCTAGTCATCTTGGACATTTTTGACAGTTTCCTATTTTTTAGGAGTTGGACCCTATTTTTAGTTGTTTCTATTTATAGCAGGGGTGGTCGGTTCCAGAGGCGACAAGTGGAAGGGTCAAATTCTGACATTTGACAGTGATGTAGTGACATGTGGCGGTTGGGTGGCATAATTAGTGAAGGGCGCACTTTCCAAAGTAAAAGCATTAAAAGAAGATTAAATAAAGTGAAAGAAGGGCATGTGGATGAGGTGGCAATCTCATGGAGATGATTGAGCCAATCAAGGATTAAATCACTCACTTAACTCTCTCTCACTCACCATTAACTCACTTTCCATGCAATTAAGTCTATAAAATTCCCTTTTAATTCCTCTTAAATGGTAAATCCCTAAAATTTAGGGCTTGAGCCAATGAAGGCTTAAATCACTCACTTAATTTCCTCTCACTCATTATTAACTCACTTTCCATGCAATTAATTGCATAAATATCCCTTTAATTCCTCTTAAACGCTAAATCCCTTTAATTCCTCTTAAACACTAAATCCCTAAAGTTTAGGGATTGAGCCAATCAGGGCTTAAATCACTCACTTAATTTTTTCTCCCTCATCATTAACTCACTTTCCATGCAAATTAATTTCATTATTTCCCCTTTAATTTCTCTTAAACGCTAAATCCCTAGAAAATAGAGCACATTCTCCCTCTTTGGCTAACTCATGCATATTTTGGCCAAATTTGGCATTTAAGCATGCGTTTAATTCTTAATTCATTCCTCCATGCGTTAACACTCTTATTCTTCACATGAGTTAACTCTCTCTCCCTTCCCCATCTCTTTCTCTCATGTGCCCTCGTACTCTCTCTTGGTGAAGTGTGCACTCATAACTGTATATTGGAGGTTAGTCTACAATATTATGGTCGGATTTTTGCGGAAGCAACACATACTATCCTTTCTATCTTCTCTCTCATTCTCTATAGTCTAACTACTTTCTCTTGAGCAAGGATATTCATTGTATCGGTTGTGGACTTGTTGATTGTGGCGTAATTAACCCTTTGACAAGCCGATAATAAATAAGTTTTGTGTTTGTTTCCGAATCTTCTTTCTTGTTGGTGTTTTGTTTAATTATTGCAAATTGATTAAGTAGTTCATCCTATTCATTGTGGTTTTAATCAATCTTTTGAGTAGTTTCTGTCTTTCTTTCTTGTGCTAACCCTGTAGGTTCCCTCCAAGCAAACAAAATTATCTTTTTCCCTGCGTCTTGGGAAGTTTTAACACGCTGTCCAAGTCTCATCGGCCGCTGTTTTTTGTCATAATTTGCGGAAAATCAAACCTTAAGAAAACAACAAATCACCCTAGGGACTCCCCCCTGAGGCTGGCAAGCACCAACCCAAACGGAGAGGGGTCTAGCCCGTGACAATTTGGGGCTTTTCTCCTTTAATTAGCCGCTTTTCCATCGCTGTTTTTTCAGTGATATCAGCTCAATTGGAGGGTGGAAAAGTGTGCTAACATGAAGTCTAGTTCAAGGTCTAAGAATGATGCCCTTCTTTCGCGACTCTTTTAGTACATCCCAAATTATGTCTCCTACAATATCCAAGGAGAAACCATTTGTCCTAGGGCTCTTCTGCTCTGCTAGATTAAATGTTTCTTTCTTGACCTCCTCTTTCAAAATTCCAAGTTAAATACTAATTCCATTCTTGGGATATGAGTTTTGGGATGTTCTTGCAAAGCTTAGAAATTTGATCTTCTCTATCTATGTCAAGTTTCAAGAGTAACTTGTTGAAGAATACTGTTAATTCTTCGTCAAATTCTGATTTGGATTCTACCATCTCACCAGAGCATGTCTGCAATCTGGTAATTTGATTTACACTTTTGCTTCTCATAGTGACATGATGAAAGAACTTTGTACTTTTGTCACCCCTCCTTAAGCGATCTCACTATTGATTTCTATTTCTAGAAAATTTCTTCTTTGTGCTTTGATTCATGAATCTTTTGGAATGAATTCCTCTTTAGCCTCCAAATTGGGTGATAGATCGTTTTCTACAATCTCTTTCCGAAGGAATCTTATCCTTTCTTTTAAAGTCTTTTTTTGCTTGAAGATATTGCCAAAATCATTCTCACCTCATCATTTTATATTCATCTTTAGTTTCTTTAGTTCTTATTTGAGGATGTACATCTTGGAACCATCTGGTTTGTTGGTTGTCTCCCACCAAGTTTTGACCCTATTTTTGAATTGGGTGGGAAAGCCACATTTTTTTTCATATCCAAATGGAATATTTTTCGGTCTAGATTGTCCTGTGATTTGAAGAAGGATTGGCCAATGATTCAAGCTTGCACTTGGAAGTGTGGAAGTTCCATTTTAAAGTTATTGCTGAAGATAGATTCAACACATAAAAATCTGTCTAGTTGTCGTGTAATAAGTTCCCTACTTCCCATTTTGTTGTTCTAGGTAAAAATCCTATTCTTCAATAGGATATTAACTAGGTGTATATCTTGTATAAGCCCTCGAAGTTGGATTCCTACCAAGTCCATTCTTCTCATTCAACACTTTTTTCCTGGCAATGAGGGGATTGAGTTGAAATCTATGCTTATAATCAAATGATTATCTCCCCTTCGTTGCTTTATTATTTTATGCTTTCCCAACAATGCAACTTTCGGTTAAGGTTTGTTGGAGAGTACAGATTACCAATTAGACCCTTGATATTCATGTCCAAGTGAAAAAAATCGCCAATTTCCACCATTGACTACTGTCTTCTTTGCTAATAGTTATTTAACTCAAATCACAAAGCACAACCATGCTCCCAACAAAGCTGTAGGTACTATTAACAATGCGTTTGGAACCTTTCCATAATTTTTGAGCATGCACAAGCATGGATTCTAAGCTACATCTTAACTCTCGTAAAAAACATACATTTGAATTTTCTACCGAGAATTTATTTCTCAACATTCTATGCTTACCTCGAGCATTGAGATCCCTTACATTCCATGTTATATAGTCATTGAGAAGAGTTTGAAGAATTTTGGAGGAAAGATTCCTTTAGAGAAATTGATTTACCTATGTTAATTAGCATCTCACTATTCTTATGTAGCTTCTCCTTGTTTTATTCCCTACCTTTTTATTTTTGGTGATGATGAAGATGCTTCAGGGGAGTTTCTTTGATGCCCAAATCCCTATGGAGAAGGGGAATTGATTTAGTACCTTGTTGCTTGCCGCTCTTCAATATCGTCTCCTTTTGCAGGTTCATCGAGTGATTGCATGAGAGGGACTCCTAGTGAGATTTATCATATTGGGTCTTTAAGAGTGTTGAGTCGACCTCCTCCATTTCCACATCTTCCTTGAGATATTCAAGGCTCCCACTATTAGACATGTGGGGAGTGGAACTCCTCTTCACCTTATCCTCCTTATCTTCTTACGCTGTTTGACATTTGACATCCAGTCTCTCGTGAGATAGTGATGTTGATTGCGCATTTTACATTGTAAAGTTAAATATTCATAGTGCACGTCCTTTCACATTCTTGATAATCCAAAATAATTGATTATGGCAGTGGGTTCGAGATGTTCATGAGAACACAAATATGAACATATGAAGAGAGTAAATATCGAGTGTTGCTAATTCTTTTGATAATTTCCCTATACCAAAATTCTGGAGGAAGAGTATACAATTGAATTTAGATTCGAGCTTTGGTGAAATATCCTTTAGTGTGATCAAATGCTCTTTCCAATACCTCATATGCAGGTTTGCAGATACTAGAAACAAAGAAGTAAGGATCCCCTTCAAAAATCCTTTCTCAATCTTTAGTCTTAGAAAAGAAGGCGACAAAGAAACCTTTCACATAGAGTTTTAGATTAATAGAACCTTACACTTTCTATCTCATATTCACTCAGCATCTTAGGGAAGAATTGGATGGCCAAGCACCCAAGAAATGACATTTTGTAGCATGGTCCATTTGTATTAGATGTGTCCCTTGATTTNTCACATAGAGTTTTAGATTAATAGAACCTTACACTTTCTATCTCATATTCACTCAGCATCTTAGGGAAGAATTGGATGGCCAAGCACCCAAGAAATGACATTTTGTAGCATGGTCCATTTGTATTAGATGTGTCCCTTGATTTTGTGGGAGGAAATTTGTAGCCCTAGGTTTTCTATAGATTTTCTAGGCATTTCTAGGATGTCTCCAATTAGGCCTCTTGCCTCTCCCATTCTTTCTCGAAGACTAGGGAGTTGACTTGTTGCCTTCATAGTGTCATAGGAAAGTGGAGTTGGGGGTTGCTCCCTTTTTCATAGAACCATGGGTCTATCATTCCCACCCTAACTTCTATTGTAGTGTTGAAGCTCTACCCTATTCTTAAAGTAGTTCAAATCTTATACAATGTCTACTATATGAGCAAGAGAGTTATTTGGTCAATCAAGCAACAAGTTTTTTTTTGTCTATATTGAATAATTATTAAGTATTTCTCGAAGGAATTTGCTAGTGTATCATTTGGCATTGATTTGCATTATTAATTTATTTCTAATCATGAACTTCCCAACAAGTGGTGTGCATTTTGTTTGGTGTGAACTAGCTATACTTACCAATATGTGTTCATTGTTCATAGAATAGTAGATGAAATCAAAAGTTTATATTTAGTCTATTTAACCTTAGTTTTGCATAACCTTGTTCTCATTAGGAGGGAAATGTGAGAGAATTGATTATGATATATCTATAGACATCGAAAAGGTTGTATCACATATTGCAAAAGCTTTATTGGATCTCTATGTGCTCTATCAAATGGTTAAACTTAAGACAAACGACAATATTAGTAGCAATAAAAATGTAGTTTGTTTTTGCTCTACATTAGTTTTTCAAATATATACCTTGTATGTTTACCAAACCCGCAGTGAGGATTTTGCATTAATTTACATTGAGTTAAAGTTTAAAGCTAAGGATAATGACTTTGAGACTATTGCACAGGTGTTACAATGGTTGAAAGTGATGACAATGGCATTGTTATGGAGGTAGAAGTAAAGTGGGATGGTAATCCCAGTATTATTTTGAATGTTAAGACCTTATTTGGTGTGGCGCTTCCTGTCCAGGTGATCATTTTATTTCCCATGATGTCTTAGAGCCTTGTAGTGTTTGAAGTTTTTGACTAATCATTTATAGTAACTTACATCACTTAATTCATGAAAGTTTTCAAATTCTAAGGGTGAGTGCTAGAACAATTGGTTAATTCATGAAACTTTGAAAGTTCCAAAGGTGAGTGTAACAACAATCATTTAGTTCATTTTAGAACTAGAGGTGAGTGCATCTATAAGGAAGATGAAAATCGTGGACATATATTACGAGGTCCCTATAAATTAAATATTTTGATCACAATGTTATAATTATGTAGTTTTTAGTTTCTCTAATCAATCCATGTTTTGATGTAGTAGTTGAGAAGAATTGTTTGTTGACTTTGCTTAGGTTTTTAGCAATTTTGCTAGTTTTTATAGTTCATGGTGTGCTTGGCTTTGTAGGCTTACACTTGACTAAGAATTACGAATTGAGACTAAGCTTTATTATAATGTTAGGTATTTATTATCAACATGATTATAATTAGTCATGTGTGATTGATGCCAAGATCTTTGGAATAGATGAGTTTTGCATGATTAGGAAGGAGTAGACAATCTCCTTTCTCATGAGGATTCTAGTTGATTTCAGAGTCGTTTCATGCATGAATTTGGTGCATGTATGTCATGTTTAATGTATAGCACTGTCATGCATATACAGAATTTACATTATTATTTTATACTTGAATTTTTTATATATATACTTGACACTCCATGTTAAGATTAGTATAGAAGTGAACAATGGTTCTTGGATTTCTTTGACAACTAATAGCTTCAAAAGTGCAGATATAATCATTATGCATGTATTGCATATTATTATATGTAGGTCAATCCACGAGCCTCATCTACAAAACCTAGTATGAGGGAGATGTGTAACGTTAGTGTTTAACTTTGATGTGACATGTGGCATTAGTCAGCTCAATATTAAAAAAATAATAGCACAATATGTATAAGATATATAACATCTATGTTTATAAACAAATGTCTAAAATAGAATAAAATCCATAATGTAAAAAAGAAAATCTAAAAACGAATACCAAGCATTAATTGATACACACACACACAAACAATCTCTGTGCCTACACACATACATATGAGCATAGATTCATCTTAACTCAACATATGTTAAACATTGAGAGATTTGCATCTGAATCTCTTTTAGATCCCTCTAGGTTTCTAATAGATCCAGAGTTAAGATGGATTTACGCTAGTTGGTAATTGTTGCAAAATAACTTGAGGAGACTTACCATGAGAGAAAAAATTGAAATTGCATTTTTAGTCAATGCTAGACACAATGTATGTATCTTTTCAATAAATTTTACTACAAAGGCAATGCAAGAAGTGAAGTATGCAAACCTCCTTTTTTGGGCATAGACGTTTGTGCTATTTTGTTGGGCATCTACATGTCTCTTATATGGGTATCTCCTTGTAATGTCCCCACTTTGGGACATCATCACAGTGCAGA
>ML783237.1:89924-102411 GCA_009831015.1 Picea engelmannii | reverse complement strand
TAATGAGTTGGCTAATAACCCTAGAAGCCTTGTCGGCTCAAGAAGATAATTTATATTAGGCTATTAGCCTCCAAGAGAAGAAGTCGGCCAGAAATAATAATAATAATATACTGAACAGACACTATCCAGAAGGAGAAGTCGGCGCCAGCAAATCTGGCAGAACCAGTATAAATACAGGGCGCCAGTTCTCATTTGTCACATCTCAGTACTGCAGTTTTCCCAGTTGGTGTGCACTATAGTTGCAGTTGGTGCGCAGGTTTGGAGGAGGGTTGCAGGTGCAGCTACAGCAGCAACAAGTTTCAGTATTTGGTTTGGACATCTCTTGGCTAGGGTTTGGGACTATCTGATCAGTCTTTTGTGTTGCGCTATCCTTAGGGAGAGATGCGCTGCTCTTTGTTTGGCTATCTAACCTAGGGTTTGCTTCCGGAGGAATTCTCAGGTCAAGTTTAAGGTGCTTGGAGGGAGGCTTCGGCCTGTGGTTGGGTGACGAGGGTATCGTCAATGGTAAAACGAGCACACCATCTTCGATATTCTAACAGGTTATGGGCCCGCACACCTTCAGTCAGCCTAAAACGCTGGAAGGAAACATAGACGCTAGATATTGAGCTCGTTGAGGAACTGCCGCTAGGGTTACTAGCAGGAGCAGCTTCCAAAAGCAGGAGGTATACTAGAAAGAGACCCTTGTATGCTGATGGAAGAAGACAACTTGGTGAAGAACCTCCAATGCACAACAGAAGCATAGTGAAGACCTTCTATATCAGAGATATTGTATCAGAATGGTTAACTCAGAAGCTTAGAATGATGGATTGCTAATCCATGACAAACTCTCATGATGGCAGAAGAAGTACCACTTGGATATGTTCCAGTATGACCCTTGCCACGATGTTATGAGCTAGTAGAAAGCCAAGAGGAATACAATAATGATATACTATATTGATCAGAGCTATGCGAAGCCTTAAGAGAAAACTAGTGTTCCAAAAAGACCGAAGTACATTTGAGATCAAGCATTACATTCTCCATGATGAAGTCCAGAAAAGAGAAGCGGTTCTCCAATATATATATCTCCACAGATGAGCAGATAAGCAGACATTTTGGTAAAACCTCTGTCTAAATGAAAGAGTTTGCGTACTCAAGCTGGAGCTCGTGGAGACGACTTCCCTATTGAAAAAGGAAGAGATGACTCCCAGGTTGGGAGGGAGCACTGATGTGTTATTGACAATCATTTTTCAATTCGAAAAATGGTCCAGGATGAGTAGTTCCTTTCCAGTTCGAAAAGTGGTTTGAGATTTCTGACGGACAAACATCTTCCAGTTCGGAAAACGCTCTAGATCGAACGATCATTTTTGTAATGAAAATGGTTCGATGGATTGTTGATGTACCATAGACATCGATTTCCCATTGTGGTTAACATGGGGAATGGTCTAGGGCAGTCTCTCTTCTTGAGGGTTACTCAAGAAGAATGGCCCGCCTCGCCGAACAATCATTCTTCTGAAGCTCACAGTTGTGAACAGTTTCGAAGAATGGTCCGTTTTGGAGGTTGGTGCAGGACAGTCATTTCCTTAGGAAATGGTCTAGACAGTCATTCCTTAGGCATATTCATTCTCTCTAGGTTGCACTTTGTTTAGTGCCGGAGGAATGGCTCAGGGTGGGGAATGGTCCAGGTTCAACAATCAGGGACAGGCATTCCCTAGGGCAGACTCATTCTCTCCAGGTTGCACTTTGTTTAGTGTCGGAGGAATGGCCCAAGGTGGGGAATGGTCCAGGCTCAGAAATCAGGACAATTATTCTTCCTTGCTTGAGAAGAATAATCCAGATTGCTCATCATTGATGTTTGATCTTTTGAGGGCAGATGCTCTTCCAAAGCTCACAGATGTGAGTGGAAGAATGGCCCAAATGATTCAGTTTATATCATAACAATGTTTTCTGTGCAGGTTGATATCGGATGATTGTTATAGAGACTGTATGACAATAGATGTATGCTACTGTGGTGGATTGTGTTCCACTGATTATGACTATACGTCACTGATCAAGTATCTGTGTGCTACTTGGTGTGGTAGTGTACCATTGGATTGTAGTACTACTATGGATAGACACAGTTGTGTTCTATTGAATGATATTGTTTCGATTGCCTTGAAGACTATCAACAGTGTTGGAAATGATTATCAGCTAGATGGATGATCAATGGACAGAGATTTCCCAGACAGAAAATGGTCTAGGACATTTACTCTTCTAGGACATATGTTCGGATTAGAAGAATGGTTCTTGTGTCACTCTATTGAGTGAGTGACTTATCCAACATCATGTTTGATTACTCAGATGGAGTATGGTTTTGAGAGATGATGCAGATGATGACACTGATAGTGATGATGGTGCTCATATCATGAGATAGTCTATATCACTATGTTGATGCTACCGGGTGAATGGTATGTTTGTGCTCAAGACCATTACCTTCAATACCTTCCTAGCTAGGAGGGAGTGTTGATATTATGGTAGTTGCGGGAGGTATTTAAACCTGACGAGAATAGAATATTCCGAGAAGCAAGAAGAAACCCTAATGAGTTGGCTAATATCCCTAGAAGACAAGTCGTCTCAAGAGGATGATTGGTATTAGGTTATTAGCCTACAAGAGAAGAAGTTGGCCAGAAGAAATATTATATACTAAGTAAATAGGCACCGAGAATGAGAAGTTGGCCCAGGCAGTTAGCCAGAATCAGTATAAATACAGGAGGCCAGTCTTCATTCTGGCAGGTATTCTCAGAATTGCAGAGCTCACTTGTGCGCACTGCAGTTAGCCAGTTTGTGCGCAAGTTTGGAGGAGAGCTATCGTTGCAGCTAGCAGATTACGTTTTGGCTTGGACTATCTCTTGGTTATGGTTTGGACTATCTGATCAACTCTTTTTGGTGCGCTATCCTTGGAGAAGGGTGCACTGCCCTTTGTTTGGCTATCTAGCCTAGGGTTTGCTTCCAGAATGATTCTCTGTCAAGGTTAAGGTGCTCGGAGGGTGGCTTCGGCCTATGGTTGGGTGACAATAGTGATATTGTCTATGGTAAAACGAGCACATTCTAACACCCCCTAGGGGGAAAAGAAGAGTGGGGACTATGTGGCCCACTTATTTTATTATGAAGGTTACAATGATCTCTTTTGGGTAGGCTTGTGATCCTTTATGAAGAGGATCTACAAGTTTTACAAGGTTTCAAGTGAGTTTATTCGTCAAAGAGGTGCTTCAGGGGGTCTTGGATGTTCCAATTCCGTCAAAATTTGGTAGAGTATCTCCTTGTTTATTCAATGACCTGCAAAAAACAACAAGGTACTAGTGCAAAAATGCTGCAAAAAAACTTTAGAAAGTGCTTGCAAAAGGTGGTTAGAGTTGCACCAAAAATAGATAAAAATTTCTAAGTAAAACCTTCACTAAACTTAACAAAATGAAGCCTAAACAAGCGAGAAAAGAGAGCCTTTTCTTGATGATATTACTTGCTGTCCTAAAACAGTAAATAATATCAAAAAGGCTGCCCAAATTTAGATTTTAAACACTTTGAAATCATACTACCTTTAGCTTTAAAAATTTCCTTTTAAAGATAGCCAAAAGATAGAATTAGCATGCTAGATAAACTCTATAAATAAAACTTTATGAAATAAGATCTAAACTACTTGCCTTTATCATGCAAATAAAGAAATCTTTGGATTTAACCTTGAAATAAAATCTTACTTTGCATGTATTTTAAAGTAACCCAAAATAAAAGATTTTGAATTTGAGAAAGAGAGGAAGAGAAATGCTTGAAATGATTGCAATCTTGAAGAATGAGGCAAGTGCAACCAAAGCCCAACCTCCTCTTCAAGTATGAGAACCTGCAAACTTAGAGATTGCTTGCCACACAAATTGTTAAAAATATGATGCTACCTACAAAGATGCTTTAAAAGAACATGAACATTAACCGAAATGAACATGCAAGCTAAAACTATCAAATGTAAATAAGCATGAAGATTATAAAGCAGCTTATCTCTTCTAATCTTACCCAACTAGGAGACAACTCCTCTTGAAGGGCACAAAATTAACAATTATAAGCAAAAGCACAAAAGCAAACTATACCTCACAATTTAGCACTTTGACATAGAAATTCCACACATGAAACTTGACACACCAATGTAGCCTCCAAAACCTTTTATTCCAATCTTGAATGATGATACAATAACAAATTACAACAACAAATTCTTCCCAAGCTCCAACTAGTTTAGCAATGGGAGAAGAGCTTCATTTTATAGGGATAGGGGTGCACTTCCCAAGGAGGGAGGGTGCACCACTTGTTAGCAATTGGCTTGACAAGTGTGAGAGAGATGGCTGCCACCTCGCTCCACACTCCCTCTGGTCGACACTTGTGGATGAATAAGAGAGGAGAGGGCGCCAGCTCTCAAGAGGTGGGCGGCCCTCTCTTGGAATGCGCCACGTCTTCAAGAGGGGTGCACCTCTCCTTGGTGGAAGTTTCAAACTCAAGCTAACAGTTAACCACTCACACTTAGACTCTCACTTAATTGCTAACAAGGCCTAGTTAACTCAAATGGAGGTTGAGTTGAATCAAAAGATGTCCCAGACATGTTTCCAAAAAATAGCTTTCCTGATTTTTCTTATTTTTTATGTCTTTTATTGACTTTTGTGAGCAAAATTAATTTTTAAGTGATTAAAATCACTAATTTTACTCACAAAAGTGGAAACTTAGTTAAAGTGGGTATTCTAAGTCCAAAAGAGAATACCCCCAAGGAATATGATGCCTCCTAGTACCACTTATTAAACTTATGGCAAAATTACAATTAAAAATTTCCATTTTGGGGGAAATTTATTATTAACTGAAAACATTAAAAAATCCTAGGGGAGACTTAGCTCAATTTCCATATGACTCAATATTAATGACTAGCATGGTAATATAAACATTTAGACACTAGACTTAGATTTTCCAAGCTAAGGCCTTACCATCAGTACACACTGTAGCTTTGGAGGAATTGAGTGAAAAAACTCAAAAATTATAACTCGCTTAGAAAATTCATTCGAGCGAGAAATAATTAATAAGTAAAAAAAACACTCTAGAGATGTGCACTCATGATTTAGTCTTAGGAGGCTAAGTCTTTTACAAGTTCATCATGCTAGATACATTTTATTACAACGCCCCATGGGGGGATGGAAATGCAAAAAAGTGGTCATATTAATCGGCTGGACTTTTGAACTCTGAATTTGAACATATGAATGTTCAATCTTCGGCGGCTCAACTGCAAGTCCATCCTAGTGCAACTTGGTGGATAACAAAATCCTTTCAAAAGATAACAAGTGATGAACTGCCCAAACTAGATCCAAAGGGGTATTTGTTGGAAGGGTGAATTATTTTTGCTTTCTTCTACTTATTATGACCTTATTGCAATTTTGGTTTGCAATAAGGTAACTGTTATTATCTTTTGTACAAATACGATCTTTTATACAAATACGATCTTTTATACAAATATGATTTTTTTGTATGATATATGAAGTATTATTTCAAAAAAGAAAACTTGCAAGAATGAAATAGTGGGTTTATTATTAGCACTCAATGCCCCTTGTTACCCCCCTCTCACCTAGGGGTAATGAGAGGAGATCATGTCTCATGGCCCGCGATGAAGACAGTGATCCCGATGATGATGATGATCAATATTCTCCACAGACAACCCCTCAAATGCCTCCCCCTTTGTCCATCTCAACTCATTTCACTTGATGAACATGGTTCATCTGATAATGGTGGTGCAAGCACACAAGACGTACACTAGTCATTGTTTCATATAAAGTGTCACATTTAATCCATTAGGCATTTAGGTGTGGATCATGGGTTGAAATCAGATAATGGATCATGAGCTTGGAAGTTATTCTTTTTGCCTTGTTTCACCTTGGTGGCCATCATTTGTGTCCTATTCCAGTGTTGTCACTCTTGGGGAACAAGGGTACTATTGTGAAGCCTTGATTGGAGTAATGTACCGCTCCCTTCCGTACTAAACACGTTTCATCTTGGAGCCCTTTCGCAGTGTCCCATATTTTAGTAATGGTTGTTACATGTACACCAAAAAGGCCCATAGTTCATTCTCCTATGAGAAGAAGGGCTAGAATGCCGAGGTTAATGTAGTTGCTAGGAAAAAATGAACAAAAAAGAAAGCATGATATAAAAGAAAGAAGAAATAATGGGATAATAAATGACCAAATTCAAAAGGCAAAGTTCATCTTGAGCTTTTGCGTGCTCACTATGAGGTGATCACCCCTACTCTTAATGCACTGAATGCATATCAATTAAAAGGACTTAATCCCCATAAAAAAATAATAAATGCTATAAAACTTAAAAGGGGACTTGCAAAAGCAATAAAAGAATATCAAAAGGTAAGATAGGGGTTTGGAATACACACACTACTGAAGAAAGGGTATCTCGATTCTTAAGTAGCAAGTGCTCCCTCTACAAAGGCACTCATGGAAATGGTCGGAGCACGCTAACATGTTAATGAATCCATAACCATGAAGTAAACCCCATGCCACTTCATTCATTATACTTACACTTTGAAGGGTTTCTTGGGAAATACCCCTCTACCTGGGTACTGTCACACCTAATAGGGTCCTTTGATGGTCCTCCCATACCCAAACTTGGAAAATTACATAAAGTCTTGGGCTAATGAGAAGTTGAAGAAGATACCTAATGTAAATTGCTTGCATGGCTTTTGTATTAAGTGGTGGCTTACTTTTTATGATTCTAATGGCTCTTGTATCTTGTAGTTGTTGGTCTTACCTAATTTTGTGGACCTTGTTTGATCATGATGCACCTTGACATGGTCTTCTGGAGGTTGTTTTTATGATGACATCCAGGACATTGTGCACTATACAGCGGGCGTTGGCATTCGATGCAGAGCGTTGGGCCATGTGATGATTGGACATGCCCTAGGGTGCCTTCCCACACCTCTTGGACTTTGGACGATGGGCAATTGAGCCTAGACGTTGCGCATACATCGTGATGTACTATTGAGAGGGCAGAAAGCCCCATAAGCTAGACATTGCACCCTTGGATTAGGGTTTGATTGGATGATGTTGCACTTGGAGATGATGGTACACCTCTTTGGTGAGATTATGGATCCCTCTTCACCTATGACATCACATCTTGACCCTTGGGCATTGCATTTATGATGATGATGTCATGATTTGATGCTTGTTAGGCCAACCTAGCGTGGGAGAATTCCTTTGGATGATGAGTTGGCACTTGATGGTGATGAGACATGAATTTTGGGCTCAGAGATGTGACCTTTGATGATGCTTTCACCCCTTTGTTGGATTGACATGGCCTTTGGAGGCACCTTTACCCTTCTAGAGCATGACATCATAGCCTTTGGAGGCTCTCACATTCACACATCTCACTTAGAGGGGAAATTTTGATGTATTTTCACTTTAACTTTGTGTTAGAGGCTATTTTGGAGGTCAACCTTGACCTATCCAACTTGTATCATGGATAATTTTATGTTTTTAGGGGCTTTGAGGGTTTGGAGCGCTAGGGTTGCCTCATATAAAAAGGCTAGTACTCCCTCATTTTCAAATCATAGCTCACACTTGTGGAGAATCACTTCTATAGCTATATTATATTCTTTGAATCTTTTCTCATCATGAAGTACTCATGTGCACCTCTTGGAGGATAGTCTTGTGGATGCTTTGTCTTGTTTTGGTGGACGATTCATGAAATTAGGGTTTCCTCATGCATAGCGACTTAGTATAATAAGTGTTCTTCTCAAGTTAATGTGTTTATTCTTGGTATTTTTGGTGAATGCTTTATCTAATTATGGATAAGCTGCATGTTATCTTGTTTCCTTGGATAATTTTGTTGGAAAACCCTAGAAGGATTTTAATTGTGCATCCCCTTGTTAATTATTCATCTTAAGCTTGCTAAAGCATACAAGGTGAAGTTTAGAGTTGTGATTGTACATCCCCTAAACTTGTCTTTGTTGGTAAATTCTAGGATTTGTGATTGTATGAATTCTAGGGTTTGACCTAGTTTCCACTTTATTTCTTGCTAGATGCCCTAGAAGACATAGGACAACACTTAGGGTTTGAGATTGTTCTACCCTAGGGTTTGTTTTCCCAGAAGGTTGAGCCTAGGTTTGTGATGGTACAACCCTAGGGCCTTAATCTTTAAGTCTTCTCTTGCTTTTAGCCTACTTGAAGGTTGCATTGACTCCATATGCCCTAAGGATTTAAGATGGCACTAGTCTTTTTCTTGTTGCAAGTGGTAATAAACCTTAGTTTAGTCCTCTTTCTCTCTCAATGTCTTGTGCTAGTTAGGATTAATTGCATTGCATATTCATATTGCTATCATTCCTAGTCTATCGTTTTGCATCTTAGCTTAGATTCATTGTCTAATATTATTATTGCTGCAATAATTGCATTTTCAGCCATTAGGGCTTTTTTCATATTGCATCTACTTAACATAGTTTAAAGCTCCCTCTTTCGAAACAATCATTGGTTAATGGTTTATAAGTCTTTTACTTGGTATTTGGCATATCTTCCATAGCTTTATTGCTTATTTTAGAGCTGAATTATTGCTTCTGTTATAAACTTGTTATATGCTCAAATATCTTGCCTTTCTTACAAGTTTTATTACAGCCTTTATTTTTCTTTCGATAGCTAGTATTTCGGGACATTTAATTTACTTTCCTAGCTTAATAAACATCATTAACTGTCTTAACAACACCCCTCACACACACAATCATTTTTCTTTGTCTAATTGATCTTAACCTTTCACCTAACCTTGCTTGACCTAGCTAATCAAGCAACCAATATTGGTGGCCGTAGACTTGCCTTAGCTTGCTATAGGATCCTTTGAGGTTGCTTGGGAAGCCTCCCTTGTGTTGTATTTCTATCTTTCACTAAAATGAGGGAAGTACTTGCTTAGGTGACAATGGCAGATACTTCCATATGTTACACTAGTCAAGCATCTTGTGAAGGCTTTGCACAAGTGCTAGATTTTGTGATAACACCCCTAATCAGATATTTGTTATCCCCACAAGTCATGTATATTTTCTATCATGGCACCCATACTTGCTATAATATTATAAATGTTGATTTCGAAAAGAGAGTTGTAGAAACACATATTGATTATTTTAATTATAAATGCCAATTTAAAGAATAGAGTAGTAGAAATGGACTTTAATAATGCTATCTATTTTCAGGTCAAGAATGTGAGTTTCACTGGCGTTTTCCGACTAATTTTCAAACCTCTTGTAGAGGAACTCCCATGCTTTGGAGCTGTTACATATTCTTTGCGGGAGAAGGTGATAATAAAATTTCTTGAGATGCATTTATCATGAGCTTCCTGGAAGTCATTTGTTAATGAAGATGTTATGGCTACTTGATTATTGCAACATTTTACCATGGTTGCAGAAAAAGTTAGATTTTACATTGAAGGTTGTTGGAGGTGATACTAAGTCTATTCCAGGATTGTCTGGTGCCATAGAGGTAAGAAACAACTTTTCACAATGATTTTTTCTAATGCTTTTGTCAAGTTCTTTTTGTTAGCATTTAAAGACAATTGTTTTTAGTTGGTGGTTACTAACCTTTGGAAGGTCAGTTTCATTTAATTACTGCAAAAACAACAATATTTTATCAGTTTCAAATTTCAATATATGCTCATCCTCAAGTATTTGTCTTAAGGACCAAATCAGACTAAAACTTGATGTGCCTGTGAAAGTGTGAAAACTGTGTAATCTTTGTAATTCTGCCTGACAACCAAAGTATTCAGATTGTGGCCTAATTTGGAATTTCAGCAATCAGTGTCAGTAACTTTCAAGATATATAAGTTGTGATACTGCCTGCTGCTAGATTTTCAAGTCAACAAAAACCATCAGTTAGAAAATCAGAATGTAAGCTAAGTCACCTGACATGTCCCTTATGGGCTAAGTGTCCGTATCCGCGGTGTCATTGTGATGACACGCTACAGTACGTGTCGGACACCACTTCAACCCGTGTCATGAGGTAAGGACACGTCATAAAACCGTGTTGAACACCATTCTAAGGACGTGTCATGATTTTATGACATGTGTCCTTTGTAAAGCAGGCTGTTGGAGGTTAAAAAGGGTTTTTTTCTTGTTTTTTAGTTGTTTCATTAATTTATATGCCTGGGAGGAAGTCGGATTTCATCATTTCAGCCATCGGTTGATTTGTATGATGTATCTTTTTCGGAGTTCATGATGTATCACTGATCAATATCTACTATCATCTATCAATATTTTGTCTATTTCAGTAATTTTTAACTTATATATATATATATATATATATATATATATATGTTACCAGATCCGGCCCCTCTAGACGCTGGATCCGTGTTTCAGAACCGGATCCGGATCCAGATCTACCCAGAAACAGCTAGGATCCGCCAGCAAGACGTTTCCATTTGCATCAAAAACGGATCCCGGTTTCTGTCGACCCCACACATGCGGATCCCAAAGGGTTTTCAGCGTAATTTATACAATTAAATTATTAATGCATTGTGTTTGCTTTTATACAATTAAATTATTAATGCTTAAATTATTTATACATTTGACATTTAAGCAAACAGTGAAATACCTCTCCAACTCAATCTTAGTTTCAAGTTTTAACACTTTAAGGTTGTGAGGCCAGAGCTTTAAAATCTTTGAGTTTGCCTCTAAAATCTGTTGAGGCCAAAACTTTAAGTCTGTCAGTTTGTCTTTCTGATGTAGCAAGTTAGTTTGGCTATAGACACTCAATTTAGTATTTACTATTATGCTTTTTATATGATATTATGAGATGATGCATCATGATTTCAGTCTACAGATTTACAAATGATTTAATGATTTCAGTTCTAATGTTGTGATTCATTAATGTTTTTGATTCTTAACTTTGAATATATATTTTAAAAATTTTAAAATATTATTATATTTTTTGTACGTGGCGTTTCCCCGCCGTATCCGGATCCTGGCTTTTCAAAAATATGGTGGATCCGTATCCGGATCTGTATCCGTTTCCTGGTAACTTATATATATATATATATATATATATATATATATATATATATATAATGTGTCCCCCATGTCCTGATTTCGAGGGTTGCTGTGTCCGTATCGGATACTTGTATTCTCGTGTCCCGTGTCTTTGTGTCAGAGGACTTAGAATGTAAGCCAGTAAAGAGAAGATGAGATGGATTCATGAGTGGACTTGCAACTAGAGGCAAAGAAAATCTAATTCTGCAGAACCTGTTTCCGACAACGGCTATCGCAGTTTTCAATTAAGAGCATTCCAACTTGAAATTTAAGGTAGTCAAGGTGAGGCAAGCAGTTATCACCAGTGTTGCGAAAATCTCCAATTTCTCATGATTTTTCTACCTTTCTTTTCCAAATTTTCAGGTTGCTGATTTTTCTGTGTTTTGCATGTCCTAGTTTATGCTTGCCAATATTTTCTCTGATATTTCTGATAAGTTTCTTTCCATACCCTTGGCGATACATTCCCTGAAACCATACTTGCAACATTGGTTATAACCCGACCACCAGTAGCCTACCTCACAATAGATGCATTTTTGGATGTAATCTGACAACTCATATCCTAGATTTCCTTCCTAGTCTGGACTCTTGACACAGTATTTTCTAGAGACTAATATATATAATAAGAAAATTGTCTTGACCAACAATATTATAAAGTGTGAGCATCTAGCACTTCTCTCTTTCTCTATCTCTCTCTATCTAGTTGCAGATTAACATAATATGTTGTTTCACAGTTCATTAGAGGTACCTACTGCCATTGTTCATAGAATGTATGATAACTACAAACAAGAATTTTTTTATGACTCTACACTGCATGCAAGAATTGATATCATAGGCTTTGCTCCTTGGTTCATAGAAATCAAGAAGAAGCTTTCAGTCAGTAAATGTTATTATCTGTTATGGGTTCTAAGGGGATGGTCACTAAGCTGATCGAAGTGCTCATTGTGTAATCACCGGTAATGCTAATGCCTTTAAGCTTTTAGGTTTAGCTCTGCTTGAAAGGACGTAAGCCATATGGCAGCTAGAATCTAAGTTTCTCACATGTCTGTATGAGGGACCTTTGGATGCCTGGGATCTGGCATCAAGACCTATATGGATGTTTCAGTCTATTGTTGCTCAGGTTGGTCTCTCAACTATGTTCGCTGGTAAAGATTGGTCAGAAAAGGTCTTTTCTATTAGTGGTCTCTATGGAACCATGTGCACCAACAATGGCATATTTGGCATGATCTTATTTAAGCTCAAAAGTTAACTTGTTTAGACAAAACTGTTTATGAGGCCATCTATAGCAAGGCTGTTGGGAGTGGGCAGTGGGAGCAGGAAGTGCAATTTTTAAAAGATTTCAGGAACAAAGTGTTCTAGGAGTGTTTTTTTATGTTCAAGTTACAAATCCTGGGGAAACCCCCCGAGTACTTACCCTCATTTCGAGGAGGGTACCTAGGATAAACCCTGGAATCTTCA
>ML783237.1:71877-88940 GCA_009831015.1 Picea engelmannii | reverse complement strand
TATAACTTATAACCATGTTGTCAAATGATCAATCATCAACCATAACATCAACATTCAAGTTTCAACATATAACATTTGTCATCAACAAGCTGTAACAGATAACATCAACCATGAAATGAAACACAACATCATATTCATTACCAGAGTTGTAAGATGCATTCAACAATTCAAAGGTAGGTTCAAAATCCAAAGTTCAAAGTTCAAACTTAAATTGTCATATAATGTTTACAAAATATGCCATATTAAAGACAAAGTACTCTATGTTCTATAAACTAAATTCTAAACAAGGAAAAGAAAAATAAATCTAGTAACTACTAAGCTTTCCTCTTTCCATGGGAAACTTCTAWTTTTTTTAATATATATTTTAATATATGTTGATGCATAATATTCAAAAAAAACTTCCAAAATGTTGAACTAATTGCAAAAAACATGAAAACATAGATTTATTTATTGGATTAATGATGATTATTAAAGCATCAAGCATTTAGTACTCATATAACATTAAAATCATCTAGCAGTTATAACTTATAACCATGTTGTCAAATGATCAATGATCAACCATAACACCAACCTTCAAGTTTCAACATATAACATTTGTCATCAACAAGCTGTAACAGATAACATCAACCATGAAATGAAACACAACATCATATTCATTACCAAAGTTGTAAGATGCATTCAACAATTCAAAGGTAGGTTCAAAATCCAAAGTTCAAAGTACAAAATATGCCATATTAAAGACAAAGTACTCTATGTTCTATAAACTAAATTCTAAACAAGGAAAAGAAAAATAAATCTAGTAACTACTAAGCTTTCCTCTTTCCATGGGAAACTTCTAATTTTTTTTCTCGTGATCGATGAGCAAGAGTAGGAGTAGGTGGAAGTAGTTGTAGGACATGACCATGAGCTACACGACACCCATGCAATGTTTGAGGTTGTGAAGCTAAAGGAAAATCTCCTACATCTGGAAACTTGGTGGATTGGGGTGCCATCATTACTACGTGATCACCCAAAATTTCAGCCTCCAAGCACTCTAAAACTGTGGCTCCATCCTCCAAATTAGCCTCCTTGGGATTGTTGTCCCAAGTCATATGTGTTCTATCATTCTTCATCATCTTACAATAATGGGACAACAACCTCAAGTTGTAATGCACATAAACCAAGATTTTTTCCAATATACATGAAGGTTGTTTCTCTTAGTGTTGTGGATGAAGCTATAGGTGCTCCAACACCTCTCTATAGAAGAAACAACCAAAGAAAGCACCGTTACTGTTAATTTATGCAAATGTGTGGTAGAGGAGCCATACATGTTCCACCATTTGATACGATTCAATTTATCTAGATCTTTAGTTACATGCAGATTAGTAAAGACTCAATGTTCACTGATGTACTTGCTCAATTTGTTTCGTACTTGCACACTCCTCTTCATCGGGGACCAACTTGTCTAATGCAAGCATATACCTACTCTATACCTTTGGATTTGTGTGGTTTTCTCCTAACCCCACCCCCAGGTGCTAGTTGGGCCAACCAAGATGGAGAGTAATATTGGGTGTAAGGACATATGCTAAGGCATGGAGTGGAACATTTAGATTATCCCACCTTTTGACCACATGTTTATGAATATGATCATACATGATTGCATCTCTTGGCTCAACAATGTCTTTGATTTGGCCTAACATGTTGTCCATCTTTTCATCCACCTCCCCAATCATCCACTAATATGTATATTCAAATCTAATCATATTATAAATGGGCTTGGTAAAGTGCATGACATACCTAACCCATGCTCAAAACTGACCATCAAGAATGGTGTCCTCCATCTCCTGAAATTCATGTCTATTAGATGTGGATGCAACCCTGTCTTTCAAACCCTGCCATGGTTCACTTGAGACCATTCTATCCCATGCTTCTCTTACCTTCAAAAGGTGCCTGAAGGTGAGGTAATAGCTAGTAATTTTGGTTGTTGCAATCTTAAGTAGCTCCAACTTAGAGTGACTATGGAAAATGTAGTGGGAATGACTATGATTTGTATCATTATTTTCCCTTTCTTGTACAATGCACCAACCCATTTATAATCATGGTCCTTCATCTTAATAATATCATGCATCAAGATGTTTCATGTGTGAACCAAGCACCTTTGACCAAAATATGTTAGGGTACATCTCAATGATTTCTCTCACTACCTTACAATTAGCAACAATTATCAATGATGACTTGAAATACATTGTACAACCTAATCTCTTGAATGATTTTAATTAAAGATTCTCCAATATCCATGGGCTAGATCCATTTTGGAGGGACTGGAGACGGAATAGTGGGAATATCAGGCACTCCTCTGATATTTCCTTTAGCTTGAATGAAAGGTGGGGGACGATGGATCTTGAATTACGTTGGTTAAGGAAGTGCCAATCCGTTTGGAAGTCTCACTCTTCTTTCAAGCACACAATGTATGAGGGTGGCTTATACTTCACCAAGTATCAACTGTCAAGTCCAGAGTCCATAAAGTTGGTGTTACAAACATTGCATGCACGATTTGTGGTAGAGATGAAACTATTAAGCATGTCTTTTGGAGATGCTCATTTGCCAAGATGTTTTGGGCATGGTTTCAAGCTAAGTTTAACTGTTATTTTAATGCCCCACATTCTTGGAGAGCTCCACTCCCAGGGGACACTTGGATGATTAGAGACAACTACAAATATTTCTAGCACACAATTCAGTTGTTCGCTATTCTCTCTGTGTAAAAACCAGCATAGAGCTATTTTTTATGACATACCATCCCCTCTTAGCCTAGGGAAATTGGGGCTATTTAAGCAATAATTGGCTTTGCTTCTTAAAATCAAATTGAGTTTTTTCTAGAAAGAAGTAGTCTCTCTTCCTATAGGGGTACAAGCTCAAATGCTTTCTTTGTTTACATTTTTAGGATGGAAATTTCCATGTCAATTTGTTTTCTGATTGTTATAACTGTTAAACTATCAATCCCTAGAGAATCACAAAGTCCAAGATCACCTTCTTTTGAGTTTTCATCCCTATCTACTATTTATGTGGTGTTGTCATTATCCATCGATGAAGTTGTCAGTGAGATCTAGATCGATAGGTGGTCAAATACATGTACTATAAATGGATGTCATGAAATGAATACATGTGTTGAGAATGGCTTAAAGCCTTTTCCGCCAAGTTCTTGTCTTGCTTATTCTATTTCTTAACATGGTAACAAAGCTCCTTTAGTCTTAAGTGGCCTAGTACATCCATTGTAGCAATCCATGGAATTAAGGTCATGAGAGCACCATGATACTTTTTCCATGAGAGGTTTGATATTGTAATTCATGCTAAGATGACAGTGTTAAGTTGAGCATGAAACAAAATAATAGGCAGTCTACATGAATGTGTGAATGCAGATTTACATCGATGTGGATGCACAATGACAAAGAAAAGGTCATCGTTATTCAATTTCACATTTATTTAAATTGCAATTGTCGTATTGTATATTTTGAAGAACCACGATCTTTTGTTTTTTAGTCCATGACTTATGTGTTCATTCTAGTAATGAACTATTCTTAAAAGTGAAAGACATAGAAGTGTGGAAGGTTGGTTTAAATATGACACCGGTACGTGGGTTCCCATACACTGGTAAGTAATCAACCCTAGGTCACTAGCTGAGTAGCTTCTTCATTCAGACTGGAACTTGGCCAACCACAGGGGGGCGTCCCTAGTGTTTATGTGCTGATAATTACTTAAAAAATCTGCGTGTTAGTATGATAAATCAGCACATAAAATGTAAGAAAGTTGATGTTTAAATAATGCGAGAGAATTCCTGTTTGCAACAGCTAAAATATGGAAAGAAATAAAGAAAAGTATATGTGTTCTAAATGATAAATACAACCAAAATAGAGGCAAGAATACCACCTACACCGGTACACAAAAAGATAATATTGCACCAAGAAGTTCAAAGAGCTGAGAGAAATAGCATATGAGTATGCAGGTTTCCACAGTTAGTCATAATGCGTAAAGAACTTCTGGATCAAAATTGTGTTTGGAGTTTTCTGAAACGTCCACACAGTTTTGGTACAGAAGTTCTTTATGCAAAAATAGCACATTCAAGAGATTGACTGCATCATAAAGACAGGATACAAGACTGGTCACAATAATATAGCTTCATGCATAGTATAGCAACAAGAAGAGAAGATGGAGAAGACAAGCTACTAGCTGCTCACTAAAAGACTCTGCAGTATAATGGCCATTCACCCTCCCTTTATAGATTTTTGAACTCTCTAAACAAGGTGCCTTAGTCATGCAAAAATACCTCTGGAGTTAAGTGGCTGAAATAAATGGAGTAAACTGCTGAAATAAGCCACTTAATAGCCATAAGTAAATCTCTCGCTCTTACTAAGACCAAGTCACCTTATTCCAAATTTAGAACTCAAGTGCCCTCCTAAACTCTCCATGCGGTGTTGACTTAAATGAAAATAAACTGAAGATAAAATGAAGATAAATTGCTCCAAAATTATCCCAGCTCATGCACCCTCTATGCAGTGTTGACTCAACTCAAGATAAGTGAACCTTCCCAAAATAAATTGGCTGTCTAATAATATCATCCTCCTCTTGCAAGAAAGTCACCCTCTCTTGCCAATAATAGCTGTGACTCATCCACTGAAAATAGAACTGATGCATGGATCCCAATTTTATCTCACTGCCAAATTTATCCAATAAGCCACCTAGGGTTTCCTCAAGATTAGGGCACCTAAGGTTTGCTCAAAAGATACTACCACATGCCAACATGGTGCCCTCACCTGTTGCCACATGTTACACTGCATGGTGCCCTCACCTACTAATAATAGCAATGCTAAAATTAGACAGGATAAAAATAGCAGTCCTAAAAATAGGAAAAGATGAAAAAGTAGGGAATAACTAGGAGAACAATGCCAAGTATAGCATGCCTAAAAATAGGCACTGCTAAAAATAACAACTTCTCGCATGTCAACGAAATCAAGCTCATCGGATTCAATTTTCTACAAGGAATCCAAATATATGCTCATAATCGTCATACAATCCTTGAAACCCTAACTGCTAAAAATAACAGTTTCTCACATGTAGCCCAAAAAAGTCTCATTGACATCGTGAGTTCACAAGTATCTTAAAAATGTAATCATCTCTAACATGTGGACCTCCGAACTCTATCTCCTAAAAAATAGGAAGACTATTAAAAATAGCAATTTTCTCCAAAATTGATGAATATGCCTTTGAAATGCCTCTACCTTTGCAATGAGCCCTAATACTTGGAAATCCTGTCTCCGATCTCTATGAAATTTGTGTCCGATCTCTGTGAAACATGTCTTTGACTATCGACTCAATGAAAGCTAGCTAGATCTTAACCCTCCATCTGCATAGGAAAATCTGGGGGTTAACAAGACCTAGCAGCATCAAAGTGTTGTCGTCCTTACACACACCTACTAATGTGGAGAAGTCTCCAACACACTTGGTGTGTCCTTGGAGGCACAAACCTAAGTCTAGATCCATTGTCACCTCGATCTAGACCTCTTCCGTCTAGGCTCACTCCTAGGGAAGCCAAGGGTGGTAGACCCTATTTAACTATGTTAAGTTTTAATTAATGATCTAGGAGTTAATTTGGTTTTTATTAAGGATGCCCAACCCAATGACAAACAAATAATGCAAATGCAACTTTGAATGAAAGGTAAACCTTTTCTTTAGCAATACAATGAATAGACCAGTGCCTAAAGATTACCACAATGGAGTCAATGAGATATATAACAAAGGTACGATTACACAAGAATGAATGATATTATGAGATATCCACAATGAAAAGTAACTTTAGACAAATTATGTTCCGATAAATAAAGAATGCTAGAAATAAAGAGTGTTTTTAACAAGTATTCACAAGAGAATTGCTTCAAAGTAAAGTGCTTGAAAAAGTAACTTGCTTTGTAAGTAAAATCGCATGGAAAGTAAATTAAACTTAAACAGTAAAATTGCTTGAAAGTTAAACTCGAGATACCAATGTTGTGAAAGTTGTGTTGGTTGATTTTATCAAATTTTAGGTCTCTCTTGAATTAGGGGGGAATTAAGTGCGATAGATGCACGTCTAAACTATGTGACTACCCTGAGTCCCTATCCCTTCAACCAAAAGGAAGTGTTGGATGCTCAAGAAGAAGGACACATAAGGTCCTTCCCTAGCTCCATAGATCAAATCCGGAATGCTTGGGCGCTCAAGCAAGGAGGACACGTAGTGCTGTGAAGCCGTCCCCGACTTCAACCCCCTGTAGCCTCCCAAGTCACCCTTTTTGGTGGTAGAAGCAATATGAATTTGGGTGCCTAATTAGTCTAGCCTCTCAATCCTTTTCCCTTTCTTAGTTACCCAAGATCCACAAAGTGGCAAGGGGAGGGAATACGAGGCAAAGGTGGGGCACAAATTTGTTTACTTTGTACAAAATAAAATTTAGACTAGCCTTCACGATATTGCATGGATGTCTAGGCCAATCTCTTTGCAAGGTGTGGGTGAAATAAATTTTAAATGACTTGAAAAATAAAGTACAACCTCACAACAATGGCACAAGATGTAGGACAAGCCTACCGCTTTTGGCCAAGGTGGGTAAAATTAAAGAAATGCAAAAAATTAATTCTAAACCTAGCCTTCACGATATTGTATGGATGGCATAGCCAATCTCTTACAATTGTTTAGAAAGTGAAGTAGAGGAGGGTTTGATACTAAGACCCTTGGATGTCTCCTTGAGTGTCTTGGGGCCAAAAAGATGCAGAAATCCTCTTCTAACCTACAAAAACCTGCAAAAAACAACAAGATATTCTTGTTGGAAATTGCTAAAATGACTTGTAAAATATTATTTCAGATTTTAATAATGAACAAAAATAATTAGACAAAAATTTCTGAACATGAAAATTAGAGATTAGATTGCATATTTTTAAGGAAATAAAGTTAAAACTGATATATAAATGACTGAAAATAAAAACAGAAAATTGAAGAGCTTTGGATGGTTGAAAAAGATGGATTTCCAGATCTGAAATCCACTCCTCCAAGCCTTTGGTAACCTGCAGATTTTTGTAAACCCTTGCTACAAAATACAAAAGAAGGTGAGAGTGATCCAACAACTTGCAAAATACTTTCCAAATTAATTAGAGACAACTCACAAAGATTAATAGTAAGACTACTACTAATCTATCCCAAGCAAAATACTTTGCTTGGGTCTTCAAGTAAAATGCAAGTAAGGAAATGCAAAAGAAATAGATTGAAACAATATTACCTCATACACAACAAACAATGGCTCCAAGAATACCCCAAGAGACGCAAGAAATCCTCCAAATCTTCTATTTTATTACATAAGAGAAGATTTGCCCAATGGCACCAAGAATCACGAGAGAAAATGGGAGAGAATGAGGGAGAGATGGGAGAGATTTTTGCATAATAGAGTTGCTGTGAGAATAGATGTTCAAATGAGGAGGGGGAGGCTTTCTTTTATATGAGGGAGAGAGAGAGAGAGAGATAAAACCCCTCTTGGATGAGTTACAAGTGTCACTCATCCAAGAGAGAGAGAACAAGTCAAGGAAGACACTTTTAGGGTTTTGGTAGTGAGTTAGGGTTTGAGGGATGAGAGGGGAAGGGGGAAAACACCTTTTGACTTGTCAAACATGAGGTTAGACTATAGGAAGGGATAAATTAGGGTTTTGACACTTTTTTCACTTTAATATTTTACTTTTCCCTAAATTCATGAGGAAGGGGGGTGCACTTTTCACTAGGAAGGCTCACTTTTGGTTGTTGGCTTGGCATGGGGGGTCTTTTAAGTGGAAAATCACTTTTCCAACTTAGAAAATACATTAGAAATCATTTTCCCACTTTCTTTCATGACTTTAGACATTTTTACAATTTTTGCCTTTTTTAATTTAGCCAATTATTTGCTGACTTTTGACTGACTTAGAATCCTCATGGACAATGACCTAGCAATTATTGTCCAATTGAGTTGAAACTTGGTCCAAGGGTGTAGGGGGTCACTTTTCATTTGTTTTGAGTACCCACACCCCTATACAAAATCCTCAAGGACCAAATTTTTACATTTTATATAAAAAATAATTAAAATTTTCAATAAATGAAAAATTTTAATAATTAAAAAAAACCTATCAAAACTTAACGAAATTCCGCAGGACTCTAGGAGATGTCTAGCATGGTCATTTACAACATTCCTAAACCTTAGTCACCCCTTGGGCTCGATTATTAGAACATCTTTTACCACTTTGGAGGATTTTGTGAGTGAAAAACTCAAGGATAATTAAAATTACCTGGTAGTCAAGATTAATTACTTGAAGAAAAAAACACTCTATGAAAGGAATTCCCTAATGATAAAGGCCTAGGCAACTAACTAAAAATTGACTCATGTTAACCTATTACATTATTATCCCACGCAGGTGAGCAGACATTCCGAGTACATAGAAAGACGTGCTAGGGGCAAAATTTTCCCTGCTGAGCCATAAGTCTTCAAAATATGTTGCACCATATGGTACATAGCTTCATGGTACATGACGTTGACCCCTAGTCGAAATAGGTGGTCAACACAAAACTAGTAGTTTCACTCACAACGAAGCAAGAAGCATCTCTTACAGACCTATATCTAGGAGGTTCAGTTATATATCATGACTTAAGCACTGTTTTTTTGATATTTTAATAAATGGGTGAGTCGAGCACCTTCCTAATCCTTTATTCTGCAGAAACTTATGAATGTCCTGGAGCCAATAACTAGGGAAGATAAAGGGTGAGTTCTCATTTTTTGGGAAGCTTTAGAACATTTTTTCCAAACGTATAGCCCATGAGCATGATTGGGGAGAAAGAGTATAATATATCAGTGTAATCAAAGTTGAAGGAGTGGGCACTTATCAAGAATTTCAGAGATTTATCTCAATGATTGATTCTCAAGCAATTCGCTTAGCATTTGCTCTTATTCGATTTGCAACAACAATCTATCTCCTCCATGATTTTGCTTGATATTCACTATAGTATTCAAGGGTACAACGATTTGGCACATGCGTAGCAAAAGGGGTTCTCTTCAATGACCAGTCATCATACTTGCGCTGTCAAAGCCCACATGATTTCCACTACGCATTGTTTGTTGTACTAGGCATGCAATGTGCCATACCCTCCACAGGGGTTTTGTTTGGGGGAGAGGCCATTGTAAACTAATCGAAGAAGGTTTGTTGTCACAAGTCACAAGGATATGTACTCATGATTTCATCATTCAGGTCACTGCAACTATGGTTTGAAGTTTGAACCCTAGACAGGCAACTAGAGGTCGGCTGCCTTTTTTTGGGCCAAAAAATAGTGAAAATTTCGGTCTTGAATGATTCTCTGAAGCACTGGGTCCATCACTTGGTTACGATTAGAGGCGACTGTCCCCGTCGTATCATTTTGTGAATACCCGGAAAACAAACCCGAACTTTTGTGGAAAGAGAAAGAAGCTAACCGGATGGCGCCAAGTAGAAGGTAACCTGATTTTTTAATTGGCTTTACAAGTTATTAATCCCACATGGATAAAGTAATAAGACTCTCACTTCTTTATATTGAAATTGGATCACTTTACATATTGTGAAAAGAGCTAATATGAATTGAAGCCTTGGAGGTTGAGTGCTATATAGTGTTCCTTCAGTTTAATATTGTATGTGGTAATTTAATATCTTGCATGAAATATCCAAGTATATTTTTGGTGAAGAGTAATGGAGGAAAAACAAATTTTACAATTTTTTATTGTAAAAGGAACTTGGAAGACATTTTCGAATGTTCTAATGTGTGAGGGAGATTGGAAACTTCCACTTTCCAGAAGTGATAAACAATTCCATTCTTTATTCTTGTTTTTAAAAACCTTATATGCTAAGAATATGAAAGCTGAAGTTGAAAACCAAACATAAAATCTATTATCACCTCAATATCTTCCCTCTAATGTTCCGCCTTGCGACATTCCAGGACTGAGAAATAGCTTCTTTGGGTTTTTAATTTTTTTTTTTATCTTTAGCAACTTGAATGCTGTAGGAATGCAAGAATCTTAAGGTGAATTTGGAAACTAATGCTTTACTTAAGAAACTTCTACATATACAGGGCGCCAAGCATAAGTTGTTGGGTGTAATTTATCACTTTGGTTGTTTTTCTTTTTTACAGAGTAATATTTTTAACAGTCTTTTTGGACAAAATATTTTGTGCTGGAAGGATTTGTGCTGGAAGGATGTTGAATGTTGCAAATATTCTTTCATAACATGGGATAATAGGAAAAGAACATTATTTTCTTTGGGATCTTTTGAAAGAAGCAATTCAAGTTCAAATTGCATAATTATGGCCAGGAAAATCAAAATAAGGACTGGCCAGCAGTACTCATAGTTGGTATTATTTTGTAGGATACAATAAGAGATGCAGTTGAAGATTCATTGTTGTGGCCTGTTCGGAAAGTGATACCCATTGTACCTGGAGATTACAAGTGAATTACTGTCCTCGTGTTTGTAATTTTAGTTGCAAAATTAAATGATCATGGAGTACTGGACTTGTCTATTGCATCTGTTTTTTTTCATTTCTGTGCATGTGCATGTGCGTGTGCATGGATTGTGTGCTAAATTGTGCTGTCTACCACATTCTAAATTGATTTGATATTTCCAGGGATCTGGAGTTGCGAACTATGGGAAAGCTAGATGTGAAACTTGTGCAGGCGAAGGAATTACTTAACAAAGACTTCATAGGGAAATCTGACCCTTATGCAGTGCTTTACATTAGGCCAATAAAAGATCGAAGGAAGAAAAGCAAGACCATAGTAAGACCCAAGTATGCTTATGACATTTTTCATTCAGAATCCACTTCTGGAAATATAGCGTCACTCTGCTTTTAGAACTTATTCTGTAATCTGTCAACTCATATATCTTGCATTGCAGGATAACCAATTGAATCCTGTGTGGAATGAACATTTTGAATTTGAGGTTGAAGATATTGCTACACAGCATTTAACAGTGAAGATTTATGACAAGGAAGCAGTCCAGGATGATGAACTCCTGGGTTGTGCTCAAGTGCAGTTGAAGGACCTAGAACCAGGAAACTTAAAGGATATATATTTACCTCTGGCCAAAGATTTAGAAAGTGGAAAACATGATACTAAGAACCGGGGTCAGGTAAGAATTACTACTACAGTTAATTCTAAAATTGTATGGATGAACTTAGTTAGGCAACAGTTAATCTGAGTTCTTTTTATCATATGCTTTGGGTGTGCATGTTTGAATACTTGATTTAGGCACGATACCTATTCAATACATGTTCAAAATCTCTAGTTGTTCCGCTGGAGTCGCTATTTCATTGAAACATATTGGAAATAAAAAAAAACCTTGACTGTCAAACTAATTAACATAGGTGTTCAAAATCCCGATGTGTTGTTCTGCTGGAGTTGTATTTCACTGAAACAGGTTGGAAATGCCAAAACCTTGACTGTCAAACTGATGATAACAGGTGCACCTAGAGCTTATTTATCACCAGTTTGGTATGGAGAATGGCTTTGGTGGTCCTTTCGCTGCAGGAACCCAACCATTTGGAATGACCTCTCTGGAGAAAGTTTTGACTAATGGCATGAATGAACAACGACTTTCTTCATTAAGTCCTGGCAAGAAAAAAGATATAATTCGTGGTGTTCTCTCTGTGACTGTGAAACGAGCGGAGAACTTGACTTCAACAGACTTAGGGGGCAAGGCTGATCCATATGTGGTACTTACAACGAAAAAAACAGATGCAAAGAAGAAAACGCGAGTAAGTTATAGGTGTGGTCAATCAAATTTAAGTGTCTTAAATTAGTTATTTGTATCTTTGTCAGTATTAAACTGAAATAATTTCTGCAGGTTGTACCCAAAAACTTGAATCCTGAATGGGATCAGACATTTGACTTTGTGGTGGAGGACGCACTTCATGATATGTTGATTGTGGAAGTCTGGGATCATGATACATTTAGCAAGGTAATTGGATATTTTCCATTGGTTTATTTCTTTGGTTTGATTCATCAACATTGCCATAAATTGACATGCTTTTCATCTCTTACTCATATTCAGGATTTCATGGGAAAACTTGCTTTAACCTTAACACAAGTTCTTCATGAAGGGGAATATGATGGTGATTTCCCATTAGATGGTGTGCAATCCGGACGAATATTTTTACATCTCAAATGGACACCACAGCCAATTTAATAGATTCATTGTAATGAAAGTTTAGTTTTCATGATGGGAAATAATGTAAAACTCTTCTAGGAATAGGGAGAAGCCAGGACCTTCAACTTTATCAAATGCCATATGTTAGCTGGTTATTTCCTTGTTAGTATGGTGTAAGAATGAAGAGTTGTTTTCTCCAGAAACAAAGTAGTTTTCTTGGAGGAAAAGCAATGGCGACTTACCAATTCTATTCTGGAGATAATTCCTTCAATGCTGCTGTATTTCAATGTAATTTGTTGTAAATTATAAATAACCCGAAGACACATTTACATTACATTACGTTGCAAATCAATATCTTCATCCTAAAATTTGAAGAGAAATATGGTGCCTACCGTTGTGCTGTTTTTCTGACGACATGTCCCACAAGTTCTGATCCTGCTCCAGCCAAAATTTGGGTGGTTTATGTCCAAGAGAAAAATAGTAAATGGTGGCTAGAATGTATTTTCTGTTGAGCAAATGTGACATTCTCATGTTCAACCAAATATTATGGTTTTGCATGTTAAAACTATTTTTTGATATATGTAGGCTGTTAGCTAGATGAGAAAGAGTTACGAATGCGTTTATGTTGGTTCAAATCATCATCTATGGTTGTTCACAGTTGCAATGGCATTGAGAATCCTATCCAGAACAACCAGTATACTCACTGCAAATCAATGAAAGAATAAATCTTTGAAAATCCTTTTGTTGCAGCAAATTAGTACTATTTTGTTTGTTGACCTTTATTTCTGATGGGCATGCTCTATACTATATGGCCGTTATTTCTTTCTGTTCTTGTGAGTGCTTGCAGGCCCCTTTAATATCATATTTATAAATTTCAGTATGTAGCCTCTCTTTAATATGACATTTTCCACATAAATAGGAGGCTAGTCGAAGAACAAAGTCCATTGAGCTTTATACCGGATTATGTTAACCCTCTAAAAGGAAAAGCACCTTAAAGGCATTTAACTTCCCAATGAAGAATTTTGAGGTTAGGCTGCCCAACAGGCCTGTCATGTGACCTCTTGTTGGGCACTAATTTCAAGGTAATTCCAAACTGTTTTTCTCACTGTTTTAGGACTGTTATCTTGCTGTCCAAAACAGTCAACAAATCTGATATTTTTGCCCTCTAAATCTGCCCCTTAGGAAGTGATTTGCTGCCCCTTTGAAGCTTCTCTCTGAATGGGTTTTAATAGGAAGTTTTGCTGGCCATTATTAACACATTCATTATACTTCAAAACAGAAAATACCCTCTAGGATCTTTAACACCTACTATGCTGAAAGTAAATAAACAAACCATGACAATTTAAGACAAGTGTTTTTGGTCAACATGACCCTCGAAAAACCCCCATGGGGAAAACCAGTGAGAGAGTAGATATATTATGGATATTTCAAGCAAATGCTACAATAGATATATTATGGAGATCTCAAGCAAATGCTACAAAGAGAAAATGGAACAAAGGAACTTGATACAATGTGTTAGCTCCTCTCAAGCTAAACAATGCAGTTCTTTGTCCTTGGTGCCCTCCTTGAAGAATGCGCCCCCTATTCTCTTTGTGCTTGCTAGAATGAAGCTATGCGCCTCCTTGCTTGCGTTGCTTGCTAGATGAATGCTTGCACCCCCTTTGCCACTATGGTGCACCCTCAACTAAACAAGCCTCCTACCAAGCTCATGCGCCCTCAAGCTTGCACCCAACCACAAGTGCGCCTCCTCTCCCAAGCAATGAAGTGCCCTCAACACAAGTGTGCCTCTCCCAAAGCTTGGTGCTCCTGTGCGCCCTCCTACTAGCTCACGCTCCAATGGCGAAGAAACTCAAACCTATGTGCCCTTGCCTCTCACAAGTGCCCCTCCTCAAGCTTCCAAGCTCATGCTTCAAAGGTGTGCGTCCTTTCTCTCCAAACCCTCTTCTTGTCTCTTCCTCTCCTTCACTCCAATCTCAAGAGTGAACAATTGAATCTCTCCTTTGCCCTTTTTCCTCCTTTAGCCTCATCCTTAGGCTAACCTAGGAAACCAATGGCTCAGATTAGATCTATACCAAACTCTAGAATGAATGGATGAGATTATATATCATTTTTCACTTGAGTTTCCATAGTTTACTTTTTCCTCTTTAATGACTTTATAAAATCAAATTGACTTTATAACTTAAAGTACTTTGTCATCAATGATGTTATAAAGTCAAAGTGACTTTATAACATAAAGTAAAAGGTGAGGGTAAAAAATTCCACCTTTGTGTTTAGAGACTCACAAACACAAGGGGACCACTTTTCAAGGTACCCAAATCTCAACACTCCCTCTTACCGAGGAAAGTGTTACTCACCACTCCCAACTTGTCCCTAAAGTGGACATCCTTGCCCCTTGGAAAGGAATCGATGAGTAAGTTTGCAACCTGCTCATCAAAAGTGGCCTTTGAATCTGATTTGCTCATCACTATAGCCAAGCGAGACCCAAACCTCTCTGGTGCCCAACTCTCTCTCATCAACCTCCGAGGCTCTTCAACATACTCCTTGGCTTCCTTCAGGGTCTCCTGAAATCATATTGGTTTCTTCTTCCCTGAAGTAACCTCTCGTGGAGTAGTCTCCCCATGCCCTCAAGTCTCATGCACAGATCTCTGCAAAGTAGTATGTGACCCTGAAGCACCTGCACCAACTGTTTGTATACTCGACAACTGTGAACTTGAATCTGTCTCAGGTGGACCAGTGACTCTTGAACTCGGTGTTCTCGACACCTGAGACTGTGTCCCTTGAGATGCATCACTCTAAATTTGCGGGACCTCCTCAACTTTGTCTCTCAACTCGAGAGATCTCTTGAAGCTCTATCCTCCTCGAATTTGACATCTCTCCTCACCACCATTCTCCTAAGTGTTGGAATGTAGATCCGGTAGGCCTTAGCGACCTCTGAGTATCCAACTAAAATCTCCTTCTTAGTTGTGGGATCTAGCTTTGTCCTCTTCTTTGAGGGGACATGAGAGAATGCCAAACACCCAAATATGCATAGGTGCTCAACATTAGGCCTACTCCTAGTGAAGGCCTCCTCAAGAGTCTTCCTCCCCAAAGCTCTATTGGGACTATTGTTCTGCAGGTAAACTGCAGTACTACAAGCCTTTGCCCAGAAGTAGAATGGCAGTCCCTGATCATGCAACATCGAACTCACTACACCAACTATGGCCCTTTTCTTCCTCTCTGCAACCCCATATTGCTGCGGGTTGTAAGGAACGATCAACTGCCTTTTGATGCACCATTGAGTACAAAAATCTGCAAACTCCATGGATGTATAGTCACCTCCATTGTCTGACTGCAAAACCTTGATCTTCTTTCCTGTCTAGTTTTCCACAAGAGATTTGAACTCTTGGAACCTCTTGAAGACCTCACTCTTGGTCTTCAGGAAAAAGATCCAGGTCTTCCTGGAGTGGTCATCAATGAAAGTAACATAGTACTCCCAACCACCCAAGGAAACTTGTGACATGGGCCCACACGTGTGTATCAAATCTAGTACCCTAGCTGATCTACTGTCATTGTTGGGAAAGACAGTCTTGGTGTACTTCCCAAGAGATCAACGATCTCAGAGCTCACACATGACATCAACTCAGAGCTCCATGATGAAAATGAGCCATCCTCAGATGACATAGCTCACACATCTGATTGCTGCAGCTACTATCGTCAAAACATACAAAGGTTGAAAAAACAATCTATACAGGTTCCCCTCTCGTGTCCCAATCACTTTGGCAGAAGTGATACTGGACCCCTTAGGGTGAATGCGGACCTTTGTCCTTCTGAAGGACACCTCAAACCCCCTATCCTCGATGGAGGAAACTGAAATGAGATTCTTCTTCAACCCCGAGACATACAATACTTCCATGAACACCAAGGGTGACATCAACTCCCTCTAAAAGGAAACTGTGGCACGCCTAGCCGCTCTGACGTTGGTGTTGTCTTCAAGCACTATCTCCAGCTTGATCTCTGTATCTCTGAGATCAACGAAGTGCTCTCTCACACCTGACATGTGACTTGATGCTCCACTGTCAATGTACTAGACGTTTGGTGGTGACTCAACTGTCGAACACCAAACTATCAAGGAACACTCCCTCTCAAACTGAGAGGCAAACTTGTCATCCTCTGTTGTCGCTGCAGTACCACCTTGCTTCTTCTTCCTGTTGGGACACTGTCCAACATAGTGCCCCATCTGCTTACAAACAAAACATCTCACTTTGCTCAAATCCCTCTGCTGCTCACCTCCTCTCTGTTGTTGTTGCTTGGCCCCAACCTTGGGCCCTTGTTTGGTCTTCTTCTTGCTCATTGCCAAAGGAGAAAGATCCTCCTCACCATCCTCACCTTGTTGCCGACTAGAAGATCTAGAGCTAACTCTAAGCTCCCCCTGCATAAAGTCATTCCAGAGCCTCTCTTAACTGGGCATATGTTCTTTAGCCACGATGCCTAATACAAAACTCTCCCAAGGTTTGGAGAATCCATTTAAGACTGTCCTCACCAACTCTAAGGGATTTACTATCTCGCTAACCGCTATCAACTCATCACGAATCTGAGAAAATCTTGTGAGGAATGAGGTATCTGAATCTGTCTTTGTCATCTTGGCGCCCCTTAACTTCTCTTGGAGCACCATCTTTCGGTTTTGGTTAGGACTCTGGTAAAGACCGCATAATGACTACCACATCTGAAATGCAAATTTTTTACCAGAAATGTGAGGAATGCTATGGTCCTTGTACACATCAAGGATTGTCCTCTTGGCCTTGATGTTCCTCTTTCAGAACTCAACCATGAGCACTGCATCTGTAGGAGGTACTATGAGATTTTCCACAATATCCCATAGCTCAAGTTCCTCCAAGACCAAGACTATCCTA
>ML783237.1:16204-70514 GCA_009831015.1 Picea engelmannii | reverse complement strand
TAACATAAAGTAAAAAGTGGGGGTAAAAAATTCCCTCCTTTGTGTTTAGAGACTCACAAACACAAGGGGACCACTTTCCAAGGTACCCAAATCTCAATACCTAATTGCATGTTCTAGAAGGTACAAAAGTGTCTCATTAACAATGGTCAACTCTGAAAGAGTATGATACATTGGGTAGAGAAAAATAAGACAACATAATCTAATCAAGAAAATAAGACATGATGTTTCAATCATCTATTAGATCGAATAAAACTAGAGATCTCCACACTTTGAGAGGTAAGTTGCTAGTTAGTATTTCTTTGTATTGTAAAAAGGGTATCAAGATTTAAATGTTTGCAAAGAAACTTAATTGCGATTTGTCAATAAAATGGGTGGATACTATACAACTTCTTCAATCAGAGTAGTGGTTCCAGTTAGAGAACTTAAACTTTTAATTGGGTAATTTGGTTCTTTTTCAATCTCCCTCACTCTAGTATTAACACTGTGAGCAGTGTTAGTGTCATGCCTTGTGGTTGCTATCTATGTGATGTGTGGCATATCCTTATGGTAGGTTTTCATTCCACATTTAGTATTTACTTTCCTACCATGAAATCCTTCGTGGTGTTATAAAGATCCCAATTAAAATAGTCCACAACATAATGAAAAAGATGAATATTGTTGTGTTCAAAATTTGCTCTTGTGCTCTAAATTCTTTAGCATATGATTTTCCAACGGTAATAATATCAAGGTTTGTTTACTCACGTTACTTGCTCTCTCTACCTATCTAGGCTAACCTATCTATCCCCGATGTTTGTCTTGCTTAGGTATCACACTTTTGGCTACTATGTATGCATCTAATATTTACCTCCTTCATGCATTCCTCTTGATGTTTGCCTCCTCTAGGCATCCATCTCGAAGAAAGGCCACTTATGCTTGTTTGCCTCTTGCTAGTTCGTCTTATGCTTGATGCTCACTCACTTTAGGAAGCTCCAAGCTACTTTGACTATGCATGATGTTTCTGTTTTGTAAACAACATATCCTCCAAGCTATTCCATCTACTTTTGAGCTTTGTCTCATGTAGGCATCATATATGCAAATTGTCTTAGTGGTCCTCAACTTGAAGGATTCTTGCATTGTTCAGTGGGGAAACTATTCCATAATGTTGTGTTTTTGCCTCATATTTCCTTCTAGTGGTCTAGTGGATCACTTCGTTATCCAATTTGTAGCGACATATATCTACACAACTTGGTCCAAGCCATGTGTATTGAAGGACAATTATGAGGCCAACGCTTGAGGTGCAATTATATTATATTCTTTAGCCACAAGTTGGTGCTAGTAAAGGGGTTAGTTTATTTTGATCAAATACTTTTATTTTTTCGTTAATTGTAATAGAGTTCATGTCACCCATTTTGAGTCATTTTGCTCAACACTACTTTTGGTTTTGCCTCAATCTTTGGTTTCTAAAAAAATCCTTTCTCATGATTTTCATGCGTAATTTATCTCGTTGTACAAAATCCACCCAAATCCATGGTAATACCATGCTTTTCATCTATTTTACCTCATGGTATTGCACTAATACAACTTGTGGTCTATTATCACATGTTTGTACTTGTTCAAAGCCCACCACAAGATCCCAAGATCTTGCGTAACTATGGAAAAAACCATCACTGCCACCTTAGTAGGATCTTCTCTCGTTTAGTGATGGAAGAGGCTCACCAGAAGGGCGGATTCCCTGATGACCTCAAGGGATCAAATAACAAGTTTAGTAGTCAAGCCTATTGCTCCCTATATTGATCAAATGTTAGTTGATTTAGGTCTAGGGAGGAAAGAGAGTTTGTAGAAGAGATTGTTGTACTTGCCCGGAACAAGAACACTTTGCAACATATATATATAACAATTACCAAGCTAAAGTATGCAACAATGACCTCTTTTAGAAACTAGACAAATTAAGTAGCTCATGAATGACACTATGCAATAATGAATGACCTCTTTTAGATACTAGAAAAATCATTCATTATTGTTATAAGATTTTTTTATGGTTGTTGCAAATTGCAACAGTAAACCAATCTTATAACAATAATGAGTGATTTGCAACACCAACAACAATTAGTGCTCATGAATGTAGCAATTTAACATGAAAAGTAAGCATTCATCAAACATACAATCATCCAATTGCTAGAAGAAGTTTCTGAACAGGTTAAACCACCTTTATATGAGTGTATGCAAGAATTTAATGTGGTTTTAGATGGTTGTAGCAAAATTTTACAACAACAAATAATATAGTGAGTTTTCTAGGTTAGAGTTAGTAGAGTTAGTAGAATACTTGAGAGATTTGGAAAAGGGGGTTTATCAATCACTTTGACCACAAGAGTTACTTCTAGATTAATGTCTTTACCATTCTAGGACTATGGAGTCTCAAATGCATCCAAGCTTGAAGGTTGATCTAATTGAAACCAAGAGGTAGAGTCTAAACCCTAAGGTGCAAGCACATTTGGGCCTTAGGTTGTAGACTTTGAGGAAAAGGATTTCTAAGGTGCAAGAACTTTTGCACCCTAGATATTGTTTCTCCATTCTTGTAGCTTCATCTAGGTCAAAGATCAATTGTCTAGGGATAAAATCTTAAAGTGTTAACACTTTAGGGATTTAGGGTTATAACCCTAACAAGGACAATTCACAAATTTTGGACAAGTAAAACTTTGTGAGAAGCAAAAGAACTTATGTTCCTGTCTTAGGGTTTTAATAAACAAGAATCCTTGCAAAAAAGTAGCAATCTAACCATTTACATAAACAACATTTCATAAAATTGTAGAAAATTACTTCATCCAATAAACCATGAACATTCAATCATAATTGCATAAATATCCATCAAAAATCAACAAGCCATCCACAAGAGATCCATTCCAAGCATAGCACATGAGAGAGAAAGACCAATAACCCCAAAGGGGCCGAAAATTTCAGAAGTGATCCTCCACAATGGTGAGGAATGATGACGATAAAATGAAAGTGAGCGTTGGCCTTTATATATGAGCCTAGGCTAGTTCTGTGTACACATAACAATGTCAATGTATAATTAGAAGTGGGGTTGACTCCTCATTTACCCCTTACAAAATGTAATGAATGCAAAATACATGATAATGAGCCACATGTGTGAGACATCAAGCCCTCTTGGGAAAGGAGGAGGCCTCCAAACGCCATGTGGCATCAATCCAGAGTGATATGGGAGAAAATGATGCCTCTCCTCTCCTCATGTGTCCACCAAACCTTAGCTCCATCAAACCCTAGAAGATGATGTCATCATCAAAATATGGTCAATTTTGAGGACCTAAGTGTTGCGTCCAAGATGGTGGGATTTGCATCTCATCTTTGCAAGGTCCCTGGTTGTTTTTTTTTGCAACGTCCTTGATCCAGTGGATAAATAAGCTATGGGGTACTCTGCCCAGCCTATGGGCTTCCATCCCACATGTGTTCCATCATGACTGAATCTGCTCATACCAAGCCCATCTATCTATCGTCTAAGGTTCCAAGTATGTGAGCGCTGAGCTCTGATAGTGGTGAGTCACTGGATGACCCACTTCTCTCCATCACATGTGCCAAGGTCCTCCAATAAAGGCACACCATCCTAGGTATAGGTCGAGGACGTCCCTTAAAGAACCATGTCAGGGCCATCCAAGACAAAAAAAAAGTATAAGACAAGGTTAGCCAAGGTTCATAGGAAACGATAGCCCTTAAAGCATGCAAAATAAGTTGTAACTTGAGATATAAACCATGTAAACAATTCACCTCAATATCCTCTTCAAGCATCACACCAACTCAAGAGACCATGTGAGTTGACAAGTTTAAGTATGGGAGTTTCTTCATCCAACCCTATTAGGCGTGTCAACCTAGACAGGAAAAAAATAATTAAGGTAAGAAGGATAGGTCTCGAGGGAAGCAAGAATAAAGAAACACTTCAAGAGTAAGTGTGAAAGTGATATGGTTTCAGGGATTACTTCATGTCTTATGGTGTGATTTAATCCATTTCTATGAGTGTCTTTGTGGAGGGTGTACTTTCTCTCAAGTTACTTATTTCTTAATTGCCATTTTTTCCGAACCCCTTTATCTTCCTTTTTCTTTGTCCTTTTATCATATTTTCAAGTCCCCTTTATAAGGTTTCAACCTATAACATCATTGCTTAGGACTGAGGTGAGCATGGAAAGGGTAGAGCTCAAGTTTGGACTGGTTTTTTAGAGTCCTTTGCTATCATTCCTTTTTTTCTTTAGCATCAGTGTTTTATTCTGCAGCTGCAATCAACCTTTGGGACTTCAGCCCCTCTTCTCATGAGAGAATGGACCATGACCCATTGTTGAAGTTTAGTACACTATGAGGGGCTCTAGGATTGAAAGTGTTAAGTATGGTGGGGAATGGAACAATACCCTTGTGAGATCCCCCCAGTAGTACCCCTTTTCCCTGGGCGGTGACAACATAGGACTAGGGCATAGAAGTTGACCACCAAGGTGAAACAAGGAAACTGACACAATTTCCCAAGATAGTGATCCATTATCCAACTTCAACCAAATATTCTCATCCACATGCTCGACAAATTAAGAACGACACTTTGCATGAAAGAAGGACTAACATACTTCATGGTGACGATGGTTGACCATCTCTCATACACTGGGTTGCTTGGATGTGATGAGCCTTGGTTGACCAGTAGTGTAAAGGTGAATGAGGGGGGTTGTTGGTATTCCATTTGTGGACATGCTAATCATCACCATGGTTGGGATCATGTTCTTCATTTCCGGCCAAGATGCATGATCTCCTCTACTGACCCCTGGGCATGGGGGGGGAGTAACATCTGTGGCTTCAACATGGGGACATGTGCTCATTGTAGAGCGCATGAGAACCTCAATATATTTGGTTTTCCACGACCTGCAATCCTATGCCCACTTCAAGAAACACCACCCTTTAGAAGTATCGGTCGGTGTATATGATCCACTAGAGTTAGTGATAAATCCAAAACCACGTTGAAAATGATTTTTTTTGTCACTAAGCTACAAAATGATAAAGCAATAATATTCAATGATTAAGTGCAATTTACTAACATGTATTCATTATATAAAAATGAGAATGCGATATATATAAGAATATGCAAGACTATACTGTTAAATTTTCCCTATGCTAGGCTCAAGCATGAGGTTTATTTCATTTAGCATGTACTTGAACCATAAACAAATGCAACAACACCATACACAAGTGCTGCGATAACCAAGATCACAAGAAGAATAACCATGCACAAGAACACAAGAAATATCCTGGGAAAACCATTCTCAACCAAGGGAAAAACCCATCAATCCTTTGCTATATTCTCAAGAGAAGATCCCCCAACCATAAACCCTAATGCACACAAGAGGGTGCTTCTACAACCTTGAAACTAGCACCCAAGAGAGGTGTGCACTTCAACCTTAAAGGTAGGTTTGAAATTTCCAAATGACAAGTGACAAGTGTGAGAGTGTGTGTTTCCTCAATGGGGAAATCACCTCTATTTATACAAGACCAAACAAAACAATAGGTGTGTCTATTGGCACAACAGGGCCGACCTCAATAACTCAGTAATATAATTAATTATTACAATAAACATTAATTATATTTCATATATGGTGGGGCAGAATTGTACTCTTTACATCACAATTAGGGTTACAAGTAAATATTAAACTTCAACAATATAGCAAGGGATCCACACGTCCACTAATTCCCAACCACTAGGGACACGTCCACCTGTGCTCAACCACATGGACGTCATACTCAACATATCTCTATCTCAACTGAGTCCACAGGAGAATCATTTGGAGTACCATCTCAAGCCTGACTCAACTGAGGAGTACAAAGGAAGGATACCAAATAAACTCAACTCTCACAGAGGAGAACGATACACCCATCACATGGGCACACCCAACACTGGGGAACACATCGACTCAACTCAGTCTAGAGGAGAACAATACACCCATTGCATGGGCACACCCAACACTTGGGATCTCTCACAGGTCGACTCAACTTAGTCTAGAGGAGAACACATCCTGGAGAATGTCACACAACGCTGCAATCATCAACACTCCCTCTCAACTAGGGAGGCATTCTCCACTAGGCCAAGTCTCTCATAGAAGTACTCAAACTTCGTCCTGGCAAGCGCTTTGGTGAAGACATCTGCGATCTGCTCATGTGTAAAAAGGTATTGCACATGTACTTCTTTCCTCCGCACCATATCTATGATATAATGGTATTTGATCTCAATGTGTTTTGATTTATCGTGAAACACATGATTCTCCGAGAGATTCACACAACTCTGGTTATCACAATGAATAATAGTGGAATCCATTTCATGATCAAATAAATTTGCAAGGAGCTTGCGAAGCCACACTGCTTCATGGATTTCCACACACAATGCTATATACTCTGCTTCTGTGGTACTCAAAGCCACATAGCTCTGTTTCCTACTGCACCAGGAAACCATGGCAGATCCCAAGGTAAAACAACAACCAAATGTGCTCTTTTGGTCCACTGCACTCCCTTCCCAATCTACATCGACATATCCCTGCAAACACATGTCTACACCGGAGGCATATATCAGGCCATATCCAATTGTGCCTCGTAGATATCTCATGTAATGTCCCCCACCTCTTGATGAAGAGGTTTGGAGAGACTCAATAGTCTAGTCATCCCCACTCGACTATAATCTCATGCAGCATGGGGAAAAGTCAGCTAAACTCAATGTTATAATTTGAAGTTGATTTGAAAAGGTTAAAAGTAACTCACTGAAGAAATAGAGCGCCTGAGGTTGAGTTAGGAGTTGAACCTAAGGGTTAACTTAACTCAACAGAGGAATATAAAGGAGGTATAAAGGAAAGCCTAGGGCACACCTCACAACCATCTTGGATTATTAGTGGAATATTGCTTTGGGCTCTTGAGCACACAATTTTGAGGTTTTTGAGAATACAAACCCTAAAGAACAATTCGGTGGTGAAAGATTCCACCTACCTTGCTCCAAGCTTGGTCTTGGGGATGAAATACTCCACCCACACCATTCTACAACATTCACAGGTATCGATACTCATCCAGGGCATCTACAGGCCGTACCCTTGAGGGTTTTCAGCAGGGGGCACACTAGTCATTGAAGGGAAGTTTGATCCAGGAGATTGATAGAGATTTTGGACATTCTACCACTTGGGTTCTTCTTGAAGGGCCTCAATCATCAGAACTAGTGCATTTTGAGTGGATTACTCTTGCAGATTGATTTCCTAGAGCATTGACACGTTTTTGACAAGAGGAGGACGCTATTTAGATTTAGATCTACTTAGTTTGGAGGGGTTATACTTCAGATCTGACCCTGAGACTCTACCTAGTGACTTGCAATGTCCTGATCTACCTTCCTAGGGAGTTTCAAGGCATTTGGAGGCATCCTTCATCAGGGCCGAATTATTGGACATTGACAACGTCTAGGAGGGGGACAACTTCACTTAGGGTTTCAACATTTGAAGGGGTATCCTTTGGCATTTCGGTCTGAAACTTCAGGAGGGGATTTTACTCACCCCGATCTATCATTCTATCGAGTTTGGAGTCATTTGGAGACTTCCTTCATCTGGGCCAAAATATTGGGTCTTCTCAACTCTTCAGGAGGACGTGCCATCAACTAGGGGGTTTGGACTTGACCTTGGTTCTTCTTGTATTGATATTCATTGTATATTCAGCCTTTGGAGGCTTGCATCTTCTTATCGAGAGAATTTTGTAGCAACTCATATCTTATCTATTGGATCTATCTGATGTTGTTTCATATCTGCATCCTTCTTGTATCATGTTCTTGCTTATTATATCAGTAAAGGTCAGATCTATGCTGTTTGGTTCTATATCTTGTGTTATCTTGTGTCTCCATTTTTTATATTTAGATCTAAGCTTAATAACTGAACTATAAACCCTAAGACTGGACTCAGAAGGAAACCTGTGAACAAACACACATACACAAGCAAATCAGTGGTCAGTTAGTGTTCCAAGTGAAAAAATTGGCTTGGGAACATTACAGTGGTATCGTAGATTTGATCCTCCCATCCTGTGAGGATTAGCACATGCAAAATTTTAGTGGTATCTATATGGGAAGACGTAGGAAGCAGGAAAATGAACCAGAGGTAGACATGGAAGGTTCATGTGAAGGAATTGAGCCACAAGTCTTAGCAAACTTTGCTCAGGAACTACGTCAGTCTATACTTCAGACAGAGAGTGCATTGGTCACCCACTTACAGGAAAACCAGGAGACAGTGCGCAGGGGTCAAAGTGAGTTGAGGGAGACCTTAGAGAAGGTAGGTGCCAACCAAGATGATATCTCACAGGTAATATTACATTTGACTCATGGAGGAAAGGGACCTGAAATGTATACTAACAGAGAGGCTAGTGGATCTCATGGAGGGTATAGACATCAGTAGGAGCACATTCCCCACTATCACATAGAGGGACAGAGTCATGGATGAGGTGCACCATAGGGAAAGACACACAGCAAGACCACCCATATCCCCTATCTTCCTTCGTTCTTGGATGAKCATCCACAACCAAGCTACCAAGAYAAATTTGATGACAACTTTGATCAGTATGTTAGGGAATATAACTCACTAAGCATACCAGTCCAAAGAAAAATGACCTTGGATCAATATTGTGGAATTAAATTCAGAGGGAAAACTCAAAGGCCRTACCACATGAACAACTATGAGTTAGAGCACAGGGCTGGGAAGATGGAAATCCCCTATTTTGATGGTTCGACCAAGATGATTGCACATGCGTGGGTGCAAAAACTTGATACTTACCTGCAGGTTAACCCCATGAGGGAGATGGAYRCCATCAAGTTCTCCACCATGTACTTGGAGGGAAAATCTCATGACTGGTGGTACCATSGGTTGAATACACTTGGCCACAATCARATAATGTCTTACATAGAGTTTACACATATGCTTATTGACAGGTTTGACCAGGGGGATCCAGAGCTACATTTCAGGGAACTMACCCAAATCAGACAGACARGATCACCAKAGATATATATYGAGGAGTTTCAAAGGTTAGTAGTSATGGTGCAGGATGTATCTCAGTCAAGGTTGATGATTCTTTTCACGGAAGGGTTGATGGAACCCTTAAAGGGTTGGGTCAAGGCTTTCAAGACTACCAACTTATAGGATGCCATATGGAGGACTAGAGATCTAGGCCCAACAATGAAATCTAAATTTCTCCCTAGACCACCTCTAAATACCGGAGGAAGAGACCAAAGACCTCCCATGAATCAAGGAGGAAGAGACCCAAGGGGGTTTGATAGGGGAAGAGGTTGGATGGATGAGAACACATAGATGGAACTAAGAAGGAAATAATTATGCTATACATGCAAGGAGCCTTGGGATCCATCCCACAAGTGGATGGGCCATGGAAAGGATCATTCCATTGAGGTAACATCTGAAAATGAGGAGGATGAGGATTTTGGCCTCATCCAGAACATGGAAGAAAGCACCATCGAAACTGGAGAAGAGGAAGGTACATGTCACGATAGTGCAACATAGGAGAAGGCTACATTGGAATCCATTAGTGGGGTACCCAAATATAACACCTTCCGGATGAGAGGGGTATTGCAGGGGAAAAAGGTTTCGGTTCTCATTGATGGGGGTGCTTCTCACAACTTCATTGACTCAACATTGCTATAGAGGAGGCACATACCCACAGTTGAATTTGAAGGATTCAAGGTGGAGGTAGTAGAAGGAAGCACCATGCCTTGTAACAGGTATATTTCAGGGATGAAGCTTACACTGGGCAGGAATGACTTAACACATGACTTCTATGTGATGGACCTCCTTGATACAAACATCATCCTTGGAGTTCAGGGGCTTAGTACGTTGGGACCTATCACCACCAACTACAAGACTATGGAGATGTCTTTCATAGAGGAGAGTGGGAAAAAGGTACTGATCAAGGGCATATCGGGAAACACAACCAGAGTAGTCACATCATAGCGTATGGAGGCCATTTTCATAAGAGAGGAGATTCTATATGATGCTGAGTGTAGGATTTCGGTATGTGTGGACAAGAAAGGAAAGGTTCACTATGCACCGAAGATTCAAATAATCATTGACAAACATAACAAGGTATTTGGACCCATTCCACCTGGAGTACCACCAGATAGGGGGTTTGAGCATATCATAGAGCTGGAAGAGGGGGAAAAAACAGTCATCACCACCCCCTACAAACACCCAAAGAAGTACAAAGACGAAATAGAGAAGGCCATCAAAGAACTATTAGACATGGGTCACATTAGACCAAGTTCTAGTCCTTTTGCATCTTGGGTGGTACTAGTCAAGAAGAAGGATGGAACCATGAACATGTGCATTGATTTCAGGGCATTGAACAAGAAGACTATTAAGAACAGGTATCCCATTCCGAGGATTGATGAACTCCATGGGGCTGTCTACTTCACCAAGATTGACTTGTGCTCTAGCTATCATCATATCAAAATGAGGGAGTAGGGCATCCCCAAAACTACCTTCAGGTGTCACTTCACCCACTATGAATTCCTAGTGATGTTGTTTGGATTGACCAATGCGCCAACCACATTTCAGTCTTGCATTAATCATGTCTTCAACAAGTAGTTGAGGAAGCACCTTCTTGTGTTTTTTGATGACTTATTGATCTATAGCAAGACTTGGAGGAAAACCTTCAACATATGGAACATATTTTAACCATCATGGAGAACCACTCCTTGTATGCCAAGGAGTCCAAATGTGAATTTGGAATGACATAGGTCCTCTATTTGGGTCACATCATTGGAGTAAAGGGGATACAGGTACACCAAGAAATAGAGCGCTTGAGGTTGAGTTAGGAGTTGAACCTAAGGGTTAACTTAACTCAATAGAGGAATAGAAAGGAGGTATAAATGAAATCCTAGGGCACACCTAACAATCATCTTGGATTATTTTGGAATATTGTTTTGGGCTCTTGAGCACACAGTTTTGAGGGTTTTGAGAATACAAACCCTAGAGAACAGTTCAGTGGTGAAAGATTCCACCTACCTTGTTCCAAGCTTGGTCTCGGGGTTGAAATACTCCACCCACACCATTCTACAACATTCACAGGTATCATTACTCATCCAGGGCATCTACATGCCATACCCTTGAGAGTTTTTAGCAGGGGGCACACCAGTCATTGAAGGGAAGTTCAATCCAGGAGATTGACAAAGCTTTTGGACATTCTACTACTTGGGTTCTTCTTCCAGGGCCTCAATCATCAAATCTAGTGCATTTAGAGGGGGTTACTCTTGCAGATTGTTTTCCTAGAGCATTGGAACGTTTTTGACAATAGGAGGGCGCTATTCAGATTTATATCTACTCAATTTGTAGGGGTTATACTTCAGATCTAACCCTGAGACTCTACCTAGTGACTTGCAGTGTCTCGATCTACCTTTCTAGGGACTTTCAAGGCATTTGGAGGCCTCCTTCATCAGGGCTGAATTATTGGACATTGACAACATCTAGGAGGGTGCAACTTCACTTAGGGTTTCAACATTTGGAGGGGTATCCTTTGGCATTTCGGTTTGAAACTTCAGGAGGGATTTTTACTCACCTCGATCTATCATTCTACCGAGTTTGGAGTCATTTGGAGACTTCCTGCATCTGGGTCGAAATATTGGGTCTTCTTAGCTCTTTAGGAGGACGTGCCATCAGCCAGGGGGTTTGGACTTGACCCTGGTTCTTTTTGTATTGATCTTCATTGTATATTCAACCTTTGGAGGCTTGCATCTTCTTATTGGGAGCATTTTGTAGGAGCTCATATCTTATCTATTGGAGCTATCTGATGTTATTCTAGATCTGCATCCTTCTTGTATCAAGTTCTTTCTTATTATATCAATAAAGGTCAGAGCTATGTTGTTTGGTTCTATATATTGTGTTATCTTGTGTCTCCATTGTTTATCTTCAGATGTAAGATTAATAACTGAACTATAAACCCTAACACTGAACTTAGAAGGAAATCTGCAAACAAACACACATACACAAGCAAATTAATGGTCAGTTAGTGTTCCAAGCGAAAAAATTAGCTTGGGAACATTACATATCAATACATGCTTCACTGCGATCGAATGAGTATGTATCGACTGACTCATAAACTGACTGAGTACATTCATTGCATAACATATATCAGGTCTGGTGTTAACCAGATACACAAATGATCCAATCAACTGTCGGTAAATATGTGGATCAATCTCTCCTGAATCAATAGAAGCCTTGTTCATTTTCCTAAGATCCATGACCATCGGTGTAGGCATGGATTTGCAGTCTGTCATACCGAACTTCTTCAATATCTCCACTTTATGTTTTCCTTGACTCAGGAAAATCTCGTTAGTCCTTTTCTATACTTCTAGTTCCAAGAAGTAGTGCATCATACCTAGAGCCTTCATCTCGAATTCAGAAGTCAATGCATGCTTGCATTCAACAATAAGTCTTTTTGAACTGGTGAGGAACAAGTCATCAACGTACAGGACCGAGATGAGACACTAATTACCAACAATGTGATAATATAGTTTTGGATAAAAAACACTCTTGTTGAAGCCCAAACTCATCAGGAATCCATTCGTCTTCTCGTACTGAGAACGAGGTGCCTTCTTTAGTGCATACATGGCTCTCTTCAACCTACACACATGAGACTTCTGCTCATGTATCACGAATCCATATAGTAGCTCGATGTAAAATTCTTCCTCAATCTCACCATTGAGAAAGGCTATATTTATATCCATCTGATGTAGTCTCCAACCCATGGATGCAACTAGTCCAATGATCATACAGATGGAAATGTATCGGGCCACTGGAGCAAATGTCTTCTCTTAATCAATTGCCTCCACCTGTGAGAATCCTCTGGCTACAAATATCGCTTTCTACTTCTCGACACTTCCATCAGCTACATGCTTGATCTTATAGATCCACTTGGAAGTCACTAAAGACTTCCCTTTTGATCTCGGAACAATATCCCATACATCATTCTTCATGATGGACTGATACATATGTCATGGAATCTTTCCATACCTATTGTCATGCTTCTTCTCCATGACAAGAAGGATCAGTATCAATGATGTGGCTCATGGATGAAACATAGCTCAAAAATCTCTATGGTCTCTTGCTCTCTTGGAATGTGCCTTGAGGAGTTGTATGTCCCTCTGCCTCCTACAGATTCTGTCAAGCCCAGGAAGGCCTTTTATGGCCTACTTCAATGTCTCTATTAAAATCAACTGGAGCAACTGGATCAATGGTTGTCTCCCCCTGAACTGCTGAAGGGGGAGAAGGTACCATCTTGCTATCAATATTGATATGAGATTATCTAGATCTTCAAAAGGCTATTTTCTCCTCAAAAATGACATCTCTACTCACCTCAATCTATCTCTGACCAGGGATGTAGATCCGATATGCCTTCGAAGATTCACTGTACCCCACAAATGTACCCTTTCTACCTAAAGGGTCTAGCTTGGTTCTCTTCTCCTTGGGTACATGAAAGTATACTGGACACCCAAATATCCTAAAGTGTCCAACCTCAAGCTTTACTCTGGTGAAGGCTTCTTTGAGAGTCATGTTCTTCAAAATCTGATGAGGAATCTTGTTATGAACATATACTGCTGTCATGGATGCTTCTGCCCACATAATCATAGGTAGATTCTAATCATGTATCATCGCTTTGGTTGCCTCAATGATGGTTCCATTCTTCCTCTCCGTAACCCCATTTTGCTAAGGTTTATAAGGAACGATGTACTCCCTCTTGATCCCTGCCTCAATACAAAAATTGTTGAAGTCCCTGGAGGTATACTCTCCTCCATTATCTGATGTCAGCACCTTGATCCTCCTCCTGGTCAAGTTCTCAACCCGAGCTTTAAATTCTTGAAATATCGCAAGGACTCCATCCTTGGTCTTCAAGAAATAAATCCACGTCTTCCAAGAGTGATCATCAATGAAGAGAACATAGTACAAATATCCTTTCAAGGAAGAAGTAGTCATGGGTCCACATACATATAAATGTATCAAGTCCAAGATCCCCTTGGATCTGCTGTCACTACTCAAGAAGGACCCATTGAAATTTTTTCCAAGAGCACAACCTGTGCAAACACCATTATCCTGAACCTGTATCTCTGGAAGGATTGTTACCATCTTCCTTAGAGCTGTAAGGKCTCTATGATGTATATGAGCAAGTCTCGTATGCGATAGCTCGCTTAGGCTGATAGTATCATGTAACATGGCCTRGACTGGTCRGACAATCAACTTGTATAAGCTGTTCTCTCAAGAACCAATCACTTGGGCATAATCCATATGTGAGTTCTTGTGCCATGCAAGAACTTTTCCTTCATAGAAGGTAACCTTGTAGCCTTTATCCTCCAAGGCATAAACAAAKACAAGGTTCCTTTTCATCCCAGGTACATATAATACCTCACTCAACTGAAGGGTTATGTTAGAATCTAGTTGGAATGTATGAGTTCGAACTCCTTTCACATTATATCTGGCATTGTCTCCAAGTAAAACATGTAGACTGGACTCTTTCTCAACAAGGTCTGTCAGATGATCTCTATATCCGGTCATGTGGCTGGAGGCACCATTGTCAATTATCCAAATATCACTATCAGTAGGAACCATACCTGGGAGTGATGATATGAAGAAGAAGGCTTCATATTTTATGTATTCATCTCTCTGAGGTGGCTTTGGATCAACATCAACAGTGGAGGCAAGTTGTCTTCCTTTCTTCCTGGTAGGACATTCTCTCGCAAAGTGTCCATACTTGTCACATTTGAAACACTGAATATTTCTTGCTTTGACGTAATCTTCCTTCCATTATTTATTCTCTTCATCAGTAGATTATTTTGGTAGAGTCTTTTGTATCACACTCAATAAGTCATCCTCTTCCAGGGTGATCTGTAGTCTTGAATTCTAGGAACTCAAGTTTCTTGATCCATCAAGCCTATCTTCCACCAAGGTTCTGTTCTTCATGGTTTGCAGATTCTTCCACAAACCTTTAGCAACTAGGCTAGGCTAGAAAATTTTAGATTTTGTTGTACTTATGATTGCCAACAATAAGCCTTTAGAGGGTCACAAGAACACTGGTGAGCTGTAGAAACCCTAGAACCGAAATTTCTGCAGAAAATTGCGGAACCCTAGAAACCCTGGGGCCAAAAATCCAAAATTCTTAGAATTGCAATCTAAGAGTCTCTGGAGGTGCGCTGAAGGAGGCATACACTCCTATGCCAAAAATAGCCCCAAAATTTCAGTGTAGGGTGCTGAAAAAACCAAAAAGGAGAAGGCCACACTTTTTCTGGAAACCCTAGAAGGGCCGTACGGTTTTGGAGCTGGGAGATGACGATTTGATAGAAACTTGTGCAATGGTTTCTTTCAAGTCCTTTTCTCTGATACCATGTTGAATTTTCACTATTCTAGGCTCAAGCATGAGGTTTATTTCATTTAGCATGTACTTGAACCATAAACAAATGAAACAACACCATACACAAGTGCTACAATAACCAAGATCACAAGAACAATAACCATGCACAAGAACAAAATAAATATCATGGGAAAAAAATTCTCAACCAAGGGAAAAACCCAACAATCCTTTGATATATTCTCAAGAGAATATCCCCCAACCATAAACCCTAATGCACACAAGAGGGTTCTTCTACAACCTTGAAACTAGCACCCAAGAGAGGTGCGCACTTCATCCTTAAAGGTAGGTATGGAATTTCCATATGACAAGTGAAAAGTGTGAGAGTGTGTGTTTCCTCAATGGGGACATCACCTCTATTTATACAAGACCAGAAACAACAATAGGTGTGTCTATTGACACAACAGGGCTGATCTTAATAACTCAGTAATATAATTAATTATTACAGTAAACATTAATTATCTTTCACATATGGTGGGGCCGAATTGTACCCTTTACATCACAATTAGGGTTACAAGTAAATCTTACACTTAGACAATATATCAAGGGATCCACACATCCACTAGTGTTCAACCACTAGGGACAGGTCCACCTGTGCTCAACCAGAGGGACGCCATACTAAATATATCTCTATCTCAACCTAGTCCACATGAGAATTATCTAGAGCACCATCTCAAGCCTGAATCAACTGAGTCCATAGGAGTACAAAGGCATGATACCACATCAACTCAACTCTCACAGAGGAGAACGATACACCCATCACATGGGCACACCCAACAATGGGGCACACATCGACTCAACTTAGTACAAAGGAGAATGATACACCCAATACATGGGCACACCCATCACATGGGCTCTCTCATAGGTCAAATAAACTCAGTCCAGAGGAGAACGTATCCTGGAGAATGTCACATGACACTGCAATCATCAACATATACTAGCATGAATGCATGATGCAACATATATACAAATGCAATGTGGGATGCAAATGCCGTACCTACACTAATCTATGTTATTCTCAAAATGTCAAGTATCTTCCCCATGATGGGGCTTGAGAAGGGATCCACTAATGGGTGTTGGACGTCTCCTTCCCTGCAATTTGGATTAGTAGGAATCATTAGTAGACTTCTCTTCAATTATGTAGGGGCCAAGCCAAAAAATTTCCAAACTCCTTTCATGTATCAAGCTAGCCCTTCCTTGTATTCCACTCTAAGACCAATTCTCCTTGTTTGTAATTCCCTCCTTTGAGATCAACTATTTCTTGAATTACCCTAGTATATTGCTTCGAGGGAGAGGGTGGGATTATGTTGTAACAATATCTTCTTGGCTTGGTCTAATCAACAACTCTTTATCACCCTCCTTCAATATTGTGTCACAATCAACTTCTTTTTCTTTGTACATGTTTAGTTGTTTCCAATAATTTTCCCTTTTAGGCCAAAATATATCATCAAAATCTTCTTCGTCGGCGAAAGGAAGGTCATGTGGGAAAAAGTATGGAGGATATTCCTTGAAATTCCCAGGGAGCTCCTCCAAGGGATCCTTAGTTTTAGGGTCAAGGTCAATCTCTTCAACGTGATCCATTTCCATTGGTAGGTGGGGTAGGTGGGCATAGGTTTCATAATCCATGGGTATAGTAACATAAGTCAAATCCATCAATAAAGTACCACCCATCATTGCAACAAATTTTCTAGACAAGAGCATTCCCCAAACATTTGGGACATCTATGACCACAATGTCCATCAGGAAAACCATCTCAGGATATTGATCAAGGTGAACCTTCAAATTTTCTATCATACCATATGGGGGAATAGCCTTGGATTCAATCCCAAAACATTTCTATGAGGCCTTCTGACTTCCAAATGTAGTTGTTTCATTACTTTCAAGGCCATAACATTTGCACCGACCCCTGAGTCAAGCATACATTTTTTCAAACAATTATTGTTCATTTGCAAGGAAATGTAGAAAGGTGGGTGTTCGTCATAGTGTTGTTTGAAATGATTATCTTGCAACATCACATGAGGGTCTACATGTTTCCCTTGTAATCTAAAGAATTTCTCAACTTTGCTTCTCATCGAAGGGACCTTAATGATTTTTGTTAAAGGTTCATGTACATTTATCTTTTCCATGACGTCATTAATGCCAATATTCAAGTCCATGTCATCAGTCTCTGGCAAAGTGGAACTAGGAGGAATGTTGTCTATAGGTGGTGGAAGATGCCTTGGTCGAGAGAATCTAGGGTCACTAGGAGGAGCTTGGGGTGCATTTATTGTCGAGTTTACATTTTTTATTCTCTCTTTTGAAGCTTCTCTCTTGATTCCTCGTCCATTTTGTTTATTATCTCCATCCTAGCCCTCCTAGCTACCTATCTCTTGCCTTTGTTAAGTTGTTCTGGTGTGATATTGAGGAACTCTTGGGAATATATGGAAATGACAGAGTTCATGGTATCAAATAAATTCATATGATCAGGTTCCCCATTACTCCTTGGGCATTCATGTTCCCAATGTGAATCCCCACAAGGTAGGCATTGTTGAGGAAAATATATGATATGATCTTATTCAAGCATTTTCAAATCCTGCTTGGCTAAAGAAAAATTGTCGGGAATATCACCCAATGTTTATATCCATCAAAATTGGTATCCTAATTCACAAGTATTGATTACAAGTGCTTAGGGTGTTTTTTTTTTTTATAAATAAAAGCTTGCTGAAAAATTCAGTATTTATGTAATTTTCTGAACATAACAGATGCCGAAATAAATATAGAGACATAAGTAAAGACACCAAGTCAACAATTAAAATTGATGAGACATAAATAAATCTTTTATTTCATTCTAATTCATCAAAAAATCGTTCTCTTTACAAAATTTCATGAGGAAGTTTTGGACCAAAGTCAAATTTAGACATCCCCGATGAAACATACAGAAGGAATTCTGACAGAAAGTAAAATACTGAACTTTAAAAGCTGGACTAGCTTGCCACAGATTGCTTCCCAATCGACTCTACACAATAGCCTTTGTCAGTCATGAAATCTAATTCAGAAACAAACAAGTCTACACAGACTATCAAAGATAGATCAACACCTCTGAAGAACAAGTGTCTGAATGATGTAATTCAACCCTGAATCTTGCTGTCTACAATAAGACCCTACTATCATAAAAAAGAATTAGGATTCTAATGAATTAAGGAATGAATGAAAACTGAATTATTTCAACAAAACTCAAAGAGAAAACCTTAGTATGCTTCTCTTTCTATCTCTCCTTGTTCATCCCTTTCCTTTTGCCTTTAAGCAAATTAGAATTGGTTGAAGTAGTTGAACTAATTCTTTTGTTAAGTTAACTAAAACTCAACCAACTTTTTAGTTAAGGGGAAAAGTAATAAATCATAATAAGGGTTTTTAAATAAATAATAACTAGTAGGTGGGACCCCTTGTGACTCCCTTTAGATTTTAACAATCATAACACAACTAGGTAATAAAAAAAAACATCCCTCTTTGTGAATCCCATCATCACATTCATATTTGACAATTTATCTCAATGATAATTTGAAATTATTTCCAAAAATATATTACCCATATATCCAAAAAATAGTGTGTTGTCCAAAATTTCAGAAGTCGATTGTTCTCAACAATTAATAAATAAAAACTTAAAATTCATATTTTCCACTATGGGAGGCAATCTTTCCCTTGTTGCTGCTATCAACTTTTGATCTCTCTGAATTTTCCTTAGGATGTGTGGAGATTTTAGGCCTAATCTCATTGATCACATGAGAGAAATCATATCTCAAATGCATGCGGGAGGGCATGGATTTATTAGAGTCATTTGAGGGTGAGGAAGGGGAAATAATGGATTTTCCTTTGTCAGGGGCATGGTGGGCCTCGGGCCTCGGTTTTCAACCTTTTGGTTGCATGGGAAGACTGAACTGGTGAGTGGACATGGGAATCTTTGACAATTTGATTGATAGGCGGGGGAGTAGGTAAAGACAAGTTATGTCAGCCACGATGTTGGGAGACTATCGGGTGGACAATCTCTTGCCATCCGTCGTTTTCAGGAACTTCATGTTGCAGTGAGACATGAGGAGGCACTGAGATACCAGGGACCTATGGGGCTTTGAAGGGAGGAATTTCAGGCCTAGGTTGGACCACTCCTTGCCCAATCCAGTTTAAGAACCCAACTTTAAATAGCTGGCCTAACTCTTGCGAGTCTGCATCAAAGTGTATAGATAATCTTGGCCTTCTAGGGCTCCTGTTCCAATTACCTCTTTCTCGGTTACCTCTGCCATGGATACCTCTGCTGAAAAAGATCATTCACGTATGCATAATTGATTAGAAAATAATTTCTTTAACAACCATACATGACAACTCTTTTAAATATGAAATAAAATTTGGCTCAATAACATATAAGAATCATGCAATCCAATCCATACAAACTGTTTAATAATTATCAATGAGCAGGGGGTGAACAAGGTTCTAGGATATGTGAGGGGTCGTATTGAGCGGAAAATGTTAAAATGAGGGGGAACAAATCATGATTACTTCTCACAGACAACAAAAAATCAAATGTAACGTAAACCAAAAGAATATATCACTATAATCCATCCCTGCGATCCTTAAACTGTCATAATACAAAACTTATCTTAACCATTATTAAATTTTAGGAACATGGAGTGGATAATGAATATGGGAAGGTGAGGGGAATTGTAATTAGCGAAAAGTGAAATAATGGTAGGGGAAAAGAGCGGGCACTGTTCGAAAAATCGATTAAGTAATCCATAAAAACAGTTCTGTATTCAATACAACTATTCCAACATCAATTAAACAATTACCGTGCCCAATTAAACAATACCGTGTGTTAAAACTTGTTCATTTTCCACATTCAATTTCCTTAAAATCTTTCAATTAACATAGAATAATCATACTCAGAATCCTCACGACTTCACCCATCTTGTTAAAATACTTTTGTTTCTTTTTCATTTACTTCCCTTTCATATTTAAAACAAAATCCAATGAACACATAGTCATTTGTTTCAACTCTGTTCAACATAAAAACATCACCACTCCCCATAATTTAATTCCTCAAATTAAACACACACACAAGCTCTTTTAAAATGTGCTCGATTCCATTCCTTTAAACAATTTAAAAATTAAATTGCAATGAAACCATCCTACTAAAAACCTCCTGCCCATCTCTGATGGTGCAATAAAACGATACGATGCACAATATCCTTAAATCATACACAATAGAAAACCAAGCCACAATTATCAATACTTCAAATTGCAATAATTCCTATCGGGAAATTTAAACACATAGACCAACGACTGTATGCTCATTATCATTCCCGATTACAACTGTGTAATCAACCCGATCAAACAGAGACGAGCCAATAATCAAGACCACTCTCAATGCTACTCAACCAACTCATGACAGTCAACAAGATACCCGACAGGGTGTAACTGGTTCAGTTTATCAAAATTAGACTCTGTAACTAATGAAAAAATAACCAAGGGTTCTCTCGGTGGAACCAACACATGGAGACTGGAGGTCAAAGTTATCGAAAGTAGGTGATAAACCCTTGAGACAAGCAAGGTGGAACCACACACATTATAACCCTTAGCTTATATGATGGGGTTACAGTTCGACCCCAGGTAGGAGAGACTATGGACATAGGAGCAGCAGTTTCTTACTGGCCAGTAAACACCGGGAACATGCAGGGGCATAACCCTCATGGTTTTTCCCAAATGCTGAATAATGTTGATAGAAATGTAGAGCCCAGGTAATAACAACCAACCCTAAAGAAATCCTCTTGGAATAATAGCCACCATAACCAACTGTGTAGATACCAATAACATAAAACGAGCCCACGACCAGGTGGAAAATGATATGCAGTGACCCAAGGTGGTTCAATTCATACACAACAACCCCATAAAACCAAATACAAGGGGTGGTTATAATTACTATGAGGAGACGACCAACAAGGCCAAACATAATTAAAGTTTAAACCCTCCAACAAAAACCCATAGAGACATCATAGAGCCATCAGACTTCCACCACACAGAACAACCAATGAAATCGCAACTTCAACCATCAATTTTTCCATTTCCAACGAATAACACAAATAACCATTCCAGAGAAAACACCATTTGTTTACACAGTTGCCAGCCTCAAGAAAAAACAAACCAATACATCACCGAGCCAACGTTTATTTCATAACAGAGCGAGTTCATGGATGGGTGAAAAGAACATATCTGTAACCAAATGGCCTTAAAAATGCAAGTTTTGTTGAGCAATTCCTTCCACGCCTGAATATCGAAGCTTAACCACAACAAAAAATCAAATGAACAATAACCAATCTAGGGTGATGGCTAATGGGAGAAGTATGGAGTGACGTGAATTTACTGCACGTCGCTTCCATCCTCCCTTCATTCAATGACATAGTACACGCCATCCAACCAAACATTAATCCATGCATCGAAACTATCATACATTTCTTTCCAAATGCGCCACCCGATCCAAATTAACCATTGCCAAAAACCATACTAAAACATATATCACATGCGCCCCATATAACTAAATAAAAATCATATAGCCACTAACATTGCTAGTTAGGACTAACATTGATTTATTTAATTTCAAATGCATATAATATAGCATAGCATAACATAGTTTAGTTCCTTCTTCTTGGATTTTATTCCATACTTCTCTTGTCTCTTGTTATAACTAACATGTGTCTTGTGCATGTGTAACGTGTGATGAATCATGGTGCCAATAGAAATGTGATAACAATGAATATAAGCCATTCATACATGGAATTTAGAGTTTAGAGCAACATAACCAACACATAACATGCATTATCCATCTGGCATCTGTCGTAAACAAAACCAAGATTTCATCATCAATCATCTGGAACCCTGTAGGCATCACCGAAACAACAACATAAAATGTGTAATAATACTATCTTTGATCCTCCAATCTACAAGGGGGTCCCACCTACTAGTATTATATGTCACTGACATAGTTTAATAATAGGCTTAGCAATACTTTGCGGGTGAAATACTCATTGCGATTTTAATTGTCAATAGGCACCAAGGAGTCTCTTCTTGACTTATAACGTTTGAAGGATATAGAGTGTTGGGAACCCTCTATTCATTTGGAGTCCTAGGTTTCCATGCTTGGCTTGATATTTGAGGTTGGCTCGTAAAAGGAGGCTTGGTGGCTTGTTTTTGCACCCTCTCCAAATTAGTGATCTTGTTCATCATTAGGGTTTGATTTCTGGTGAGGTCATTTATTGCTTCTTCAATCCTTCGTGCCCATGGAGCACTAATATCTTGAGTGGGCTCAACATTGTGTAATGTTATTAGTTTGGGGTCAGCCTTGGCTCTTGGGGAATATAAAGGTTCTACCTTACAAGATGAAATATTAGCCTCGATTTTTGCAACTACCTCTTGGGCCTATTCAAGAGCCTTTGGAGTCTTATCCATGAGAATGAACCCAAAATGTTCCAGGAAGGCCTTAATGTAAAGGAAGAGATGATGATCTTTTCTTGGGCTAAGGTTGTTAGGTATTTGTTGGAGTAACTATTGAAACTTGACATCAAACTCTTTGACAATTTCATTCTCTATATTTTTTATTTCAATAAGTCACAACAAGAAGTTAGGGTCTTCCTTAGCACCCCATATTTTCAGAAAGGTCTCTTCAAATTGCTCCCAGGTCTTGATACTTTTTCTAGGGAGATTATTACACCACCTTCTAGCATTATCAGTGAAAGTGGATGGTAATAGTTTCATTACCACATCTTCAACATCATCACTCACATGATAAAGTTGGAAAAGGCCCAAAAGTTATTCAAATGCTATGTGACAATAGTCACATAATTATCGAAAAACTTGGGAAACCACTCTTCAAACTTAGGAGGCATTTGTTGAGGGTATCCTTGGATAAAAGATATGTATAAAGGCTTAAAGATATTGGATACCCATTTATTTTGAGCCATTGTAGATAAATGAAGGTTTCCACTGAACAAGAATTTAATGATAGATGAGTTGTCAGGAACCTGTTGACCAAAATATCGTTACCTATTAAAAATGCTCGCGACGTATTACTAATCCTATTATAATTAATACTATACAACTAATAGGTGGGGTCCCCAAGGATTAAAAGAAAAATATTGTTCTTGCAAACTTTTCCTCGGCATGATATATTTTAGTTTTATCCTCTTGAAGAAATGGTTAATGGTTGTTTTGTTATGCATATGATTGATATTGAAAATTATTGCTTGCATTTGGGAATGAAAAATGGAAAAGGCTCTATATATTCTAGCACCACAACAACATTCATAAAGGATATCTAAGAGAAATTATGAGTTCAAAATACATGGAATACAAGTTTGTTACGAGGAAAATATCTCTATGGCTAGGGGTAAACCACAACAGATGAAAATGACTACATAAATCAACTCTAATATCATGTATGCTATATAAACAAATATGATAGTAAGAAAAGATAAAAGTCCTCCCTCGTCTAGACGTTCGATGAAGTCCACCGTTGAGCACTTGACTCAACAAAATACACCTGCAACTTGTCCTCAACAACCAAGAAACACAAGCATATGGTGATAATATATAATGTTAGCACATTCAATAGCATAATCCATCAACATTCATAACAAATAAGCTCATGGAATAACAATTCAAATATTTGCAAGATATTAATTGGACAAGAAAAGAGTATTTCTATTAAAATGTAATCAACAAAAGTGAATGGGTTACAAACTTCCGTGTCAGCACGGTTCAGAACCGAGAAACTAAGTCCCTTCCAGCTGGGCCTTCTCCACTTCAATCCTCCACCAAAGGAAAGCTCATATAAGAGAGACAATAAGGTTCTCAATCAAGTAGGGGAGATCTTGGAGGCTGAACAATGTGTTTATACTTAAAAGGACAAAGGGATGCAAAATCAATATGAAGTGAATAATTTCTCCAGAGTAACTTTGCTCTCAAAGTTGAATTCTTCTCCTCTTTTCCATAGCTCAGATTTGACCCATTTATAGCCTTCAAGTGGAACTGAAGGGCCAAGTCAAAACATTTCCAGTATATGGAAGGTCAAGGATCATGGATCTCGTGACGTGACATGGAAACTCGACACCATTTTTTTAATTTTGAGCACAAAACCCGATGTACATGGGCTGTAATGGTGCAACCTGCGTATACAGATGTTGTACAATAGGTAGGGTGCATATATGTGGAAAAATAATGTTTTTAGATCCCTTCCAACAGTTCCTTGCTTCCCACACACTTCTACTCCATGGATTATGAGATAAACAATCTATCTTGACAAAGCAAAACTCAAATCTACTCTAACCAAGCTAACAATCTCAAGCCAAATTTCCAATCTAACTTTCCCCATGCGAGATCCTCTCCTTTTATAAGCTGAAGAGGATAGGATGATCCCAATAAATTAGAAAAGCGAGTAAGATCCAAACTGATTGGAGGCTACCTCACTAGAGAATCTTCTCATTCTAGAAGCATTGAGAATATGCTCGTTTTTCCCACGTACAAAAATCGTTGCATCCCTATAACTGAGCAGAGTGCGACAATGTCATAGGCCAAGTTTAGTACAACAAGTGAAAATATGGGATCGTCACACCCCTAACATTAGGTAGGGTGCAACAATCCTCCTTAATAGGGTTTTTACAGAGGAAAAGACAACTTCTTCTCTCAGGAAAAGTTCTTCTCCCTTCTTTCCTCAGGAATTCAGGCCACTGATCCCTCTGAAGACAACATATAAGTTTACATCATTAACGATCATAGGGGTGAAGAAAATAATGTGTAACAAAGATCCCCCTAAATTATTAAGTTATAACAATGATCCATATGGATATCGGTGGCTGCTCACCTTTTCCAACTGGCTCAAACCAGTTTTTGACAATTTTGACAATTTACTATTTTTAGCAGTTTTAACTAACGAGGCCATTTTGAGGGCCTAAATGAAGGTTTTTTGGGATCGATCTTCTCAATTATATTTTAAAGAATAATTTATCCCCCAAAATTAATCTCCTCAACGATACCTTTCCAACAGTCTATCATACGCCTAAAACGAACATCGTATGCAAAAGTTACGACCCCGAGAAGTTGATGTACTAACTTACCCAAACGGGGCCCACATGAATTTTGGCGCTTCATCTCCTAGGGTTAGGTTTTTGGAAGTCTATGGTTTTTGGCTTTCATTTTTATTGTAAAAATGCCTTCAAAGTCTCATTGTAATCATATTCTTGCAAATGCGATTAGTCGTCACATCTCTTCTTAGAGACAAGCTGCCACCATTCTAGTGAGTCTTTCACTCTGTATTTTTACAGTCTCTGTACATTTATTTTAGTAATAGAAATCGTGTATTACTGTATATATGTGTTTATGGTTGCATATATGATACATTTCTATTATATTATTGGATATTTGCGATATCTATGTGCATTTATTTATTATATCTCCGCTCTCATTTAGTGCCGAAAATAATCCAGATCAGTGGTATCAGAGCAGGCTTCTCTTGATCTTTTTTCAGTGCATGTCCCCAACAAGGTCCAAGTATATAAATTTGGGTCTTGAGCTTGTTTCTCTTGAGGACAATCGCTCTCGCACACCTAAGAAACCCTCAATGCTGGAAGAAAAGAAAAACGACGGAGCATATGATCCTATCAGTCTGTTGCTTGAGCAAGCTCTCACGCGACAGAGGGATGAAATGATGGAGAATTTTTCCCACATCATTCAATGCCTGCCGATATCAACAGACGAATATTCATCAAACTTCCACTTTGGAGGCACCTCACCTTTCAAGGTACAGGTTAATTTTGATATTCCCATATTTGAAGGTCAGATAGATGTGGATGCCCTAGATAAATGGTTAAATCTGCTAGATGGTTATTTCTCTGTTCACCATTTTTATGACAGGGAAAACATCACCTTCGCACTCCTTAAATCTCTCCCCCATGTAAAACATTGGTGGGAAAATTACAGGGAGAAAAGTTCCACAAAGGAGTCTGTAATATATGGGGCCGATCCCACTTGAGATTTTTTGTGTGGACGCGGTAAAAGAACAATATTACCCTGTTGGAAAGTATGAGGACCAGTACATGAGATGGAACACACTGTGACAAGAGAGGGGCCAAGCAGTTTCAGAGTTCACCAATACCTTCCATACCTTGCACACCAAGCTGGGTATCAAATACTCTGAACAACATTTGGTTTTGAAATACTGTGGGGCTCTACACAGATACATCCAAACTGAAATTGATTTTCTGGACATCTCATCACTCGATGTTGCTTCTCGATATGATATTAAAATCAAGAAGAAATTTAAGCACAAGAACAAACATGAGTTTGGGTTTGCAAATCTGCAACAACTAAAGTATGACAAAGACGACCCTAAAAAATAATCTCCTGAAAACCAGTCCAAGCCACAGGAAAAGAAGGGTCACGGGAAGACAAAGAAGGACACCGAAAAATTGTGTGATTTACACAAAATCCCCTGGTACAACACCGATGAATGTCGCTCCAAACAGTCATTGGTGGCCGAGATCAAAGACAAGGAGCCTGATCTTGATTTAGAATCTGATTCTGAAAATACTGGTAAAATATAGATCATCGACATAGACCACACTTCTATTGTTGCGACCGCAACAATTCAATTAGAAGAACCAACAGATCCTGAAGAGGGGGAGCGCCTTTTTCATTCACAGATGTGGGTGAAGGGGACCTCGCTGAATTTGATTATTTATAGTGGAAGCCAGAAGAACCTCATCTCAACAGAGGTTGTCAAACAATTGAGATTGTCGACAACACTACACCCACATCCATACAACATCGACTGGCTTCACCAAGGATGAGTTATTCGTGTCAGCCAACAATGTCGATTATGATACAATATCCAACCCTTCAAGGATGAGGTATTATGTGATGTTGCCCCAGTGGATGTTTGTGATGTTCTCTTGGGCCAACCATATATGTGGAAGCGCCATGTTGTTTATGAGTCTTGACCCCACAGTGTCATTGTTACTTTGGGGGGTCATCTCTATAGAATACAAGAGGTAGTTTTGACTACTATTCCACCTAAAAAGTGCCACAAGGTAGTATCTCATACTACAAAATCCAGTTTCTTCACAATCTGTTCAAAAGATGAACAAAAGGATACTGCAACCAGTACAACCTTGGCCCAAACACCTTCTATCCAACAGAAGCAGGTCGACAAGATTGTAGAAAAGTGTAAAGATTCCTTCTGCACAAAAGAATCTCATGTATCTAGACTGGTTAAAAATTTTCAACCCTTCCAGCCACATGCTCAGGATAGCCTTCCACAAACCGAGCAACGCGATGTCTCCAACAAGGAAATCAACTCACCAAGATTCAGATTCAGCAAACGCTTTTTCCTCTCCCCTGGGAACTCAATGAAATGGAGACCATTGCTTCCTAAGGAGGGGGGATTGATCCAGATGGATATCGGTGGCCACCCACATTTTCCAACTGGCTCAAAATAGTTTTATGACAATTTACTATTTTTAACAGTTTTAACTAACGGGGCCATTTTGAGGGCCTAAATGAAGGTTTTTCGGGATAGAGATTCTAAATTATATCCAAAAGCATGATTTATCCCCCAAAATGAATCGCCTCGATGATACTTTTCCAATGCGCTATCATATGCCTAAAACGGAGATCGTATGCAAAAGTTACAACCCCAAGAAGTTGATGTACTGACTTACCCAAACAGGGCCCACATGAATTTTGGCGATTCATATCCTAGGGTTAGGTTTTTGGATGTCTAGGATTTTTGGCATTCCTTTTTATTGTAAAAAGGCCTTCATAGCCTCATTGTAATCATCTTCTTGTGAATGCGAGTAGCCGTCACATCTCTTCTCAGAGATAAGCTGCCACCATTCTAGCGAGTCTTTCACTCTGTATTTTTATAGTCTCTGTACATTTCTTTTATTAATAGAAATCGTGTATTAATGTATATATGTGTTTATGGTTGCATCTCTGATACATTTTTGTTATATTATTGGATATCTGTGATATCTCTGTGCATTTCTTTATTATATCTCCGCTCTCATTTCGTGCCGAAAATAATTCGGATCAAACAAAGTGATAGCTGAAATACTTTGTCGAGTGTGTGTTGGGAACAAGGAACATGCCGGTCGAAAACCTTCCAACAAACAAGGAAATACAATACAATAATATATCATCAATGAAGTAGGGATTCCCATATTCAAAATACAAATGACTCAAAGCATAAATGCCGACATGCAAATATCCATGTCAAGAAAGTCATGTCATGGCCACCAAGCATACACTGTGGATCCATGCCAATATGACTCAAATATGAACATAGCCACCAAAAATACACCATGGATCTATGTGTTAAAGACTCAAATTTTAACATAGCCATGAGACATACATAGTGGATCTATGCAACAATACAATCTGAATATAATCCAATGCAACCTGGATCTGTCAGAAAAGATCCAGGGTCTTCATCTCCACCACTCTATAGTACAAATCTAACCATGCAAATACATGTGCCAAACTCGAACATGGTAGAAACCAATTGATTACTGGTCATTAGTGTACACCATTAACAAGTGCAAAGGAAATCACCATTAATTTCAATGACTCCCAAGGTACACTAGTACAATCCAACGAATGTGAATTAATGAGATGAAGTTGAACACTCGATAGAATCTTCCGATCAGGGGTCAATAATGAAAAACCACTGTTGAAAGTGACGAAACCTAGCATTGAGGCATGCAAGTTCCAAGGCACCAATTAGTTTCTAAGTCTAATTCCTGGATAATGAGTCGAAGTCGACAGGAAAAGACTCATCACAAGAAGGCCTTAATGTATCCCCCATCAATGACATGAACCGGGTAAAAATATTTGAGGTAGATCAAAGTAACAAGTGATTCAGGACTGATTGAGGGATGGGCGACACAATAGAAGGCTTAAGGACTGCAAAAATGGCTGATGCAATAGAATAATTTTCAGGTTTAACTTCTCTTTGAACATATTGATGACATGACAACTTTCTTGGAAACATTGACTCAATAACAAGGATCACAGACCAATTTGTAGTCTTACAAAGGCGTATGATCATGAGATAAGCAAATTTTCCAACCTAGACACAAAGCGAGTGAAAGGGTCTCATGTTCAAAGGTGACTCTTCCATAGAATAAAGATTTAGATACATTTCTTTCCCAATCCCCCCCCTCCCCACCATTTTTGGCGAGTACCTCTTTATTTTTACACAAGATTGAGGAGGATAACATATGCTTGTAGATGTAAGCTCATCCTTCGGACGAGTCCCTCAGAGTATTTTTAACGAACCCTAAGAAGGAGTGGTTCGTTCCCATATTGACCTTTCGATGCTTGTTTTACGAGTCCAAAGAAAGAGAACTCATGGGTTTTTCATGTTTAGAGAGTCTGGAAAACACTTAAAGAAAACTCCAAAATGTCCTTTTTCGTAAAGTAGTTTGATGAGACTAAAAAAGAGATAAACTACCACTCAACATAAGTTTTCTTCAAATACTTTAACGAGCGTGAAAAGAACAAGATCGATCGACAATATTTTCATCTTTAGAGAGTCTGAAAATAGCTTAAAGGGAACTCCAGGGGGTTCCTTTTTTGTATAAACTTTACGAGTCTGAAAGAGTGATAAAAGTCTACTTGGTTACATTCTCATTGATTTATGAGCACGAGAAATAACAAATACTAAGCTTGGGATTGTTTTCATTTTTATGCAAGCTTAAAAAAAAAACAAAACTATGCTTGGGATATATTTTATTTTTACACAAGATTAAAATCTAAACAAAACTATGCTTGGACCTGGTTTCGTTTTTACACAAGCTCGAACTAGAGGAAACTATGCTTGAGGTAGGTGGTTTCATTTTTACACAAGTTTGAACAAAAGTAAAAACTATGCTTGCGACTTCCCAACGCAGAATCTACGGATGGTTGGTACTTATCCCCCAGATTAAGAAGCTAGCGGCTTAACTTCAGCATGGAGTCTAGAGGTTGTAAGCATTGCCCCCTAATCTTTATTTCATCCAACAACACAGGAGGAGGAAATGAATCTTCAAATACTATACGTAACGAAGTACTTGAATCAATTGAAGAGGGGGGGAAATCTATTTCATTTTTTAATGAGCTTGACATAGGAACAAGAACTATGCTCGGAAGCTCTATTGCATTTTTTTACAAGGTTGGTACAGAGATGCAAAAACTATCCTCATCATTGGTTTCATTTTTTAACGAGCTTGAAATCGGAAAACCATGCTCAAAGCTGGTTTCATTTTTTAATGAGCTTGAAATCAGAAAACCATGCTCAACAGACTCTTCTTGATTATGGTTTCCAAGAGGAGAATGATTTGGAAGGACACCATATCAAGGGACAAAACTCTGTCATTGCCTCCAAGAGATCTTCACTCGATGGAAGAAACACACTCTGGAAGGAACACATGTTGAGGGCCGCAATAGGGGTAAGGATATTAGGTTCCAATAGCCCTACCAAGGAGATGACCATGTCAAATACCAGATCCAAGTCATAATAGATTGATCTTACAACAAGAGTCTCATCTTCATCGGCACCTGAAGACATGGGAGACAATGCCACATAATTGACCTGCGGCGGGGGCGATACCATCTGCATATAATAACCGTTTAGGGAGGTCATTGAGTTGATTGTCACGTCAGGGCCAATGAACGAAAGTTGATCAATAGTCACAATTCTTCCATCATGAGGGAAAGATATCACACAAAAAATAGTGGACACGATAGATTTCATGGCATAGACGTAATCTCTCCCAAGGAGTAAATCGAAATCCAAAGGGTCTTGGACTACCATAACATCAATAAAGACAATTTTCTCTCCCAAAGTTACGGGAAACTAAGGAAGGACTCCTAAAGGGTGATTGTTTATTCTGTTAAAAGCTAACATATTTTGTGTAAGAAACACAAGATGAGGATAACCCAAAGCTTGCCAAGCAATAGATGATAAAATACTAATGGATGAACCTTCATCTATCAACGTCTGAGGAACGTCCTGACCACAAAACTGTATGGTAATCTTGAAAGGAATGTGAGAGGGAAGACGAGGTCCAATTAGCACACCCCAATAAAAAAGGATGACCTCATTACTTGGAGGGGGTTCCATGAGAGAAGGAGGAATGCCCCCTAGCACGGTAGTGTTTGTATCAATGAAAAAAATGTGGGCAACATCGGGTTTACTCTCTAGTGGGAGAGTAGGATCGCCCGATGATGGGATCAAATCGACCACTTGGGTTTCATTCAAAAAGGGGAGAATGGGGTCAATGGGTGGAAACGGATTGACCGCTTGGGTTTCTCCCTCTAACGGGAGAGTGGGTTCAACTGAGGATGGGATCATATCAACCACTTTTTCAACCGGTTCAACTAAGGATGTGACCAGATTGACTACTTGATCAAGTAGACTAACCGAGGAATGAACCAGATTGATCATTCCATCAATTACAGGTGGGTTGAGAGAAAGCTTATGGTAACCAGTCAGAAGCTGAGGCTTGGAACCAGTCATGTCTTCCATTAATTTCGAGGCTTCGTTCATATGAGGGAAAAGTTGAGATTGATGAATCCCTCCACATAACCTACACGGAAACTTGAATCTACTTTTATTCTTCCCTACGATATCTTCACTAGTTGACTGGAGGTCATCAACATGTTTTTCAGAGGATGACGACATGGGACGATGAGGGTGTGTAGACCATGCTTCTATAACCTTGGATAGACCAGGGAAATACTTAAGAAGATGGATACCCTTACAAATCCTGCAAGGGTACTTGGGCTTACAGATTGTTTGGGTGATCTTGGCATCATCAACACTCCCAACATGATTATCAGTAACTGGTGGTTTTCCAACATGTTTGGCAGTGGTTGGAGGTTTATACCCTTTCTTATTTTTCTTCTTCTTATTCTTCCTTTTCTTCTTCTTATTTTCCACCGAGTTACTAGCTTCAAATATTTCACTCAACAAAGAAGATGAAATGAAAGAAGACCTTGCAAGTGGAGAAGGTGAAGAAGATCTTACTGGTGAAGAAGGTGAAGGATCAACATGAGGTTTATGTTCTTGAGGGTAAGTTCTTACAACCGAAGCACTAGCTGCATTTGATATTACCTGAGTGGAAAACAACCATACCGGTAATCCAATTGTGAGACCTCGAAGGTTCAAAGTAGCGATGTGAGGAGGACCAACATTTCCGTAAGAAGGAAATCAAAAGGTTCCCTTGGAAAAGGGGTTCCTTCATTGGTCGTTCTGGGAACTGACGCCATTAAATAAAAATACAATGTAGAGTTTGCTAGGGAAAACAAACAACACACGCTAAAAATCTAGTAAGAAAATAAGCAAATGAAACCTTCTTATGATGAATGCACTAGTTGGTGATGAAATCCAACGTCGAGGGAAAAATGTAAGAAGGGGCTAGGATAGAGCGGGTGGAAAATCTATGTTGACGACCTACTTAACAGACTTACACCCTGGTGCAAACTCCCACACATAAACATGGGTATACCCTCCAAGGAGCCCGAGTGAGTTTGACCAACGTCGATTCCAGGTACCATGAAGATTTTCCCCTCCATATTTACCTTGTGTAAAGACCCTAAAAACATAGGCTACTAAGGTTACCAATTACGACAATGATGTATAGGGAAACAATCAACAATCCGATCCACGTGAAAAGGCAGGGTATCTAGCCCAAAATCAACTTGAGAAGGTCCCCACAGGATTTTCTTCTCAAGTGACCCCTAATAATACACACAATCTATACACTAAGACCAACAAAGCAGGGTGAGTAACTCTTTCAGTCCTAATGCGACCTCGTGATTGACCCTTGTGTGGGAATGGCTTCCGAGGACAAAATGTAATAAGTGGATTTCACCGCTCCCCAAATCAAGATACTATGTTTGTTTGCAGCGTTGGAAAATTATCTTTCACACATATTCCAAAGCCCTACAAACAATCTAATGTAGGTTTTCCACCAGAAAATATAAAAATGTCTAATCAATTTTTATAAGCGCTTTATTTTAAGGCTGTTGTTACTCAAGAGGAAAATGATGTTTTGACCAACTCTAAACAATGCAAAGAAATGAGAATGCAAATATTTCACTTCGATGAATGCTATATTACGAGAAGGAGAAAACGTTGATCATTCCCAGATGCAAAATGTCCCAAAATGTTTAAACTCATCAATATTAATATCTTCAAGAAATGATCCAAAGAGACTGTACACCAATACACGATTCTTGCCCCCCCCAAAAATGCCAAAAACCATGCAATTTCACTACTTCAAATGCAAAGATTCCCCCAATCTTATGCAAAGAAAGAAATACATTTTTTTGTTTCAAAGATATCTAAAATCATATTCAAAGCTATCAACAGATTTTAATCAGACCCAACAAATCACCCCAAAACCATATCTAAGATCTGGGCAAGAAAAACCATCAAAAATAATTTTTTTTCACAATCGTCACAGGTTGTAGACTAACACATCACGATGATCCTTGATCATCGCAGGCTAGAGAACAAATACAGTGCAATGACATCGCAATGTGTCAAAAAGGTAGAGTGCGTAGATCCTATATTGTCGCACCGTCTCTCAAATAAGGGTGCGACAATCAAAGGAAAAATGGAAAAAATAAAAAGCAATAAGGTTTTTCAGTGAATTTAAACAGTCAAAGAGTTCATATGGATCTCCCAGTGACTCAGAAAACAAAACCCAGGCAATCAAAGCAAGAAAGAAAGACAAACTAGGAAATCAAACCATTCCCAAGTATGGTCGCCAATTTTGTTATCGGACTAATCGGTAATTGCGGACACAAACTGATCTCCCTAGTTTCACCAGGAAACTAGAACAAAACAAGACATGATATAAAATTTTCCCTAAGTTTCAATTATCAACCATAGTAACTAACAAGAGATAAATGACATACCTTTTAAATTTCATTTGTCCTCGCTAGTGTCATCCTCGCTCCGTTCCAAGGCTTATGGGATTCTGAACCTGTAAAAAAGACGCAAGCCAACGAAGTGAAAGAAACAACATATACTCAACAAAGCCTATGTATGTGATCAAGGAGTCATACAATAAAATAAGACCAATTTCATCGGGAAATAAATATATCACTATATTAAATATATGAAAATGAGAGTACAACTAAATGCCTTGATGTTGTAAGGTACCTTCCAACAGTTCCTTTCTTTCGACACACTTCTACTCCATGGATTTTGAGATCAACAATTTATCTTGACAAAGCAAAACTCAAAGCCACTCTAACCAAGCTAATAATATCAAGCCAGATTTCCAATCTAAATTTCTCCATGAGATATCCTCTCCTTTTATAAGTTGAAGAGAATAAGGTGAGGAGGTTAATATGATCCCACTAAATCAGAAAAGTGAGTAAGATACAAACTGATCGGAGACCACCTCACTAGAGAAGATTCTCCTTCTAGAAATTTCGAGAAGATGCTCATTTTTCTCACGTATGAAAATTGTCGCACCTATATAACTGAGCAGAGTGTGACAACGTCGGAGGCCAATTTTAGTACAACAAGCGACTATCTGGGATCGTCGCACCCCTAACATTAGGTAGGGTGCAATGATCCTCCTTAATAGGGCTTTTACAAAGGAAAATACAACTTCTTCTCTTAGGAAAAATTCTTTTCCCTTCTTTCCTCAGGAATTCAGGCCACTAATCCCTCTGAAGACAAAATATAGGTTTACATCATTAACGATCATAGGGATGATGAAAATAATGTGTAACAGAGACCCATTTGGACGAACTAGTTGCTCATGAGAATATTACAATCTGTGTTGACTTTGCACACATGGATGCCAATTGAATTACACTGCAGATCCACATGAAAATATACCAACAAATGTCCATGGCCATGAATAGGAAATACAAAGGTGGCTACATGCCAGAGGCTATCATAGTCACGAACAAGGCCCGGTAAAACCAGTCTCAAAATCAATCTGAAGATATGTATATACAATGGAGTACAATCTGATCTCCCATGGTCACTGAAGTCTCATAGGTACTGGTCCAATGAAAGATAGCAAAAACTCATGAAAGATGAGACGATGAACTGATGTCTTCAATTCTTATACACGATTTTCCAAAGGTGAAAGTCTGCATCGTGTGAATAAAGGAGTTGAGGTCGAACACAATGAGACTTCGTTTGATTACCTATCATTAAGGTATACTGTTAACAAACGCGAAACAACCTATCGATAATGAAAGTAGGTGTCAAGGAACCGAGTACATTCTTACAAGTGTGAATAAAGGTGTCAGGGTCGAACACTTGAAGAATCCATCGATCATTATACATTGAATTATTCCCAACTGTCGATGGTGGGAGAACCTGCCACTAATGAATGCAAGCCTCTAGGTACTCATAGGACTCTAGGTCTCATTTCCATAATAGATGGGATGAATTCGATGGAAGGAGACCCGCTAAAAGGAGAACATTGAGGCATATCTCATCATTCATCACGAGGTATAAATAAGGATCTTGATGATTTGGAAGAAATCAGATGAAGAACATGTTCACAAACCAATGACCCTATGCGTCTTTCGTGTGTACCAGCTGCAAGTGGTACACGAAAAAGACCCTCTGAATAACATCCAATAAGGAAAATGGATGACAAAGGTGAGGAATCCACCAATAAGGCTAATGGCATCCAATACACTGCATGAATCCCAATGTGTGAATATATGTCTTGTCGTCGAACACAATGGAAACCACCCACTCAGCGATCAATGATGAAAAGTGGACTGATGGGTTTAAGGTTACCTACCAATGATGAAAGTAGGACCAGGGTACACGATAAGACTACAATTTCTTGTAACTCTGAGACACACTAAGGGTATGGACAACATGGAAAGTCAAGAGTTCTAAGGAATGAATGACACAGGTTGATAGACATCCTTTTAACAGGAGCATGAGACATATGGAAGACTCTGGAAACATAGACTCAATGATGAAACTTTGAGATGCAGGAGGCATCAATCAAACTCTCCATAGGTACTGGAAGAGTAACCAATCGGGGGAGTAAAATATCTGTAACGATCTCAGCTTCCTAAGGTCATGCTAAATCCAAAATTTTGATGACAAGTGGACTAAAAAATTTTGTGCTCTGTTCAAAGGTGACACAAATGTTGCCAATATAAGATAATATTCCATTCCTGCTCGTATTTTTTCATTTTTTCATAGTCAAATGAATGCTATGATATAGAGGAGGAAACAAGTGTCACAAATAAGAAATTTAGTTCCAACAGTGGAACATACCTATGCTCAATGCAAGGAGGTGCATGCGGGATATGGACACTTGGGGGAATGTTTCATCTTGGGTATAGGGTGTCAAGCCGCAAATGATATAAAAAAGGATTTGCTTGGCTGATGATGCAAACTGCTGAGGTGAAAGGATTATAACGCAAAAGAGAGAACCAAAAATAGGCTCAATGCTGCAAGCAAGAGAATGAGATGCAATTACAACTTAACGCCAAAAAATGTCCTTTTCGTAATCTTAGTCTACTTGGTTTGAAAAAGGGATAAACTTGCACCAAATATACGTCCTTTCAAATCCAATTTACGAGTGTGAAAGAGAAAAGTTCACTCAACAATCTTTTTGATTTTTGAGAGAGTCAGAAAAGAGATTAAATCAGACTCGTTTGGGAGTTTCTAGGCGGCATGTCATGGGGGGGGGGGTCAAGGCTCCCGTGCATGATTTCTGTGAAAGGTCAACAACTTATGAATATTTGACACAATCTTGGGAAAACCCGAAGCTTTCCAAGTTGAGGAGGATAAAGTGCTAGCAGAGGTTACCTTCTCAACGATATATCAAAGAATGCCTCTTATATGAAAAGGAATAGGAGAAGGAATTTGATACCCCACAAGAATATCCCAGTCAAAGGGAAATTCTTCAATACTTGGAGGGAGAGTACTCAGGGAGAGAAAAACTCTTTCTTGTTCATAAGGTACCTGGCTATAAATGTTAATGACATGGTCAAAATNAGGAGAAGGAATTTGATACCCCACAAGAATATCCCAGTCAAAGGGAAATTCTTCAATACTTGGAGGGAGAGTACTCAGGGAGAGAAAAACTCTTTCTTGTTCATAAGGTACCTGGCTATAAATGTTAATGACATGGTCAAAATATGTCTCACTCCTCAAATAGGAGTAGGGTCGGGTGATGATTGCATTGGAACGATGACCATGTCAATCAAAGGAGAACCAAACTGTTGGGAAACCAAAGACGAATGCAAACCTGAAGGGTTATCAGATAAGGAATGCACTTCTTCTACTACGATAGTAGTAGGACACAAGCGTGTTAAATGAACTCCTTTGCAAAGCCTACAAAGTAACTTGGGATTATGCCCTAGACGTCAAGGTTTCTCAATTGTATGAATGCCCCCAACGATACTCACAATGGTTGGTGACATGCTCTCAGCGTGACTAATAGAGGCTAGTGGTTCATCCCCCACATGATGTACATATGTTGGTGATGATTCTCCAACATGGCTGACTAGAGTTGGAGATATGATGTCATTATGACTCATGGCGACTAGAGTGGTGCCCCCAACATGACTTGCAGTGGTTGGTTGTTGGTCTTCAACATGGCTTGCAGAGGTTGTCGACCAATCTCCAACATGACTAGCATAGATTGGTGATGGAATTCCACTATGAATTGCAGTGACTAGACTGGTGGAGGCAATTAGTTGCGGCATTTGAGAACAAGGTCCCAGGAAAGACTGGTTTTGAGAAATTGCAGGCTAGGAAGGATCCTTTTTCACACCCTGTCCCTTCCTGGAAAGGTAGTACCCTCCATTTAATTGATCCATAGAGGTTTGTACATGTATCATCACCAAAGTAGATGTCTACGAAGAGAAAAAGACGTGATACGGGTTATTCAAATGAGGATATATACTGTCCCCATACGAAGGGGTTTCGTGAAGGGGGTAGCCTGTACCATAAAATTGATTCCCTCCATATGAAATACCAGAGGATGAATGGAGGCTTTCCATGGGAAGAGCATTTGTAGGAACTGGCATGGAAGACGAAGGATACCCTAATGGGGTGTAATAAGTAGAATAACCACCCATTTGAGCACTTTCTCCTGGAAGGATGAAGCCAGGATTGGGTCCGTAAGAATGGATATTCCAACCTCCCACAGTGAGATTTGGTCGAGGGATGTGACTCATATCAAATGAAGATGTAGACAGTGGATCCATCATGCTCCCGGATCCAATACTAGGATTCATGTAAGAAGGCGAGGGAGAGGATGGAAAGGGTGAAGGCATGTTTGGCATATCAAGAGGAAAATGATTAGAGACCCAAGGCATTGACTTATTATCATAATTCTACATACCATTATGAAACACAAACAAATTCCTCCCCATGAAATGAGAGAATGTCATGGGAGAGGTAGAGTTAAATGAGGGAGCCAAAGGGACTCCACTATCTATGATAATGAAAAATCACGACGCAATATAAAATCCTAAGATCAACTAATGATCAAAGAGCACACCAAAATAGGATAAACAAAATGAAAATATGCACACAAACATGATAAAGTGGCTAAAAGGGGCCTTCCTCCCTAAAGTAGGTATGCCTCTCCCAAGAGGGGACTGAGACTCCTTGCTAAAGATCAGAGGTATCAGAATCAGTTATAAGGGCCCTCGTGGGCTTAACAACTAGTTAGTCAGATCCCCTAAGAGAGGTTAGCTTCCATAAAGGCTGTTTGATGTCCGATCCTTATCTGACCTAAGGTACCTGTAGAATAACCCCTGCAGGTAACCTATGTGGTACCTATGTCAAGCAACTAAGAAACAACAATATAACCGATGCGCAGGAGAACAATCATAAGTTAGGTCCACCATATGGGTAGGGTAACAAAGCCCGAAACCTTGAAAGAACCGCCTCTCACAGAGGTAAAGGTACTATCAAGATCCTCATATATGAATAGACCCCCATAAATATATCTGATGTTAAGAAGGTATTGGGGGGATATCCCCTCAACCAACCTCATGCGACCTCGTGTTTAACTCCGGTGTAAGGGGATCCTCCTGACGTYACCAATTATAAAATGGATTTCTCCACTCCCTTAGTCAGACACATATGTTGATTTAATAGCCTTGGAGAAGTTTACTCACAAAATCCTATTCCAAGGCTCTAAATCCTAAGCTAGTTTGTGCACCCTAGAAAATAAAATCGTTACTAATCAATTTTGAATTATTAGCGTTGCTTTTAGTGGCCTTGCTTACTMAAAAAATGTGTGGTCGTGAAACTAATGATGTTATGACTCAACAAGTAAAATAAATGAATATGAATAAAATGTAAAGTCCTAACTTCAATTCCCAATAAATGATATTCTTTTCAAAATGCAATTTTCAATTTAGTTATGCAATTCTAAATAAGATGCGATCTTTCTTTACATGTACTAAGATCAATGATAAGGACTCAAAAGATCAAATGACAACAATGTAAAATGCCTAATATTTTTGTATTTTCAATATAAAAGAATGAAAATGCAAGGACTGAACAACAACTTGATATAAAGACTCTATTGTATCTAAACATAGACAAACCAAGTAGGATATCAAGAAGAAAACATCCATCCCAAGATGCAAGGACAATCAAATGAAAAGGATGATGAGAAAGACACCGCTCAAAAATTCAACCAAAGAAAGGTTTCTTATCATTCCACAAACACTTAAAAATCATAAAAAAGACCCAAGAAGACTCAACAACCATAAAAAATTACCCAACAAACATCAAAACCAACAACCAAGTAGAAAATGATGATGTACGCAATTGTTCAGGTGAATAGAGCATATATACACATCTTGAATAAGGAAAACACGTGTATGTACGTGACTGTCAGGTAAAAACCCACGTATATGTGTTAAAACACAACCATGCTAAGGAGAAGGCTAAGAAACTCAAAATCAGAATGAACAGAGGCTGTCAAACAGTCAGACGACAAGAAACTCAATATAAATGAGAGCAATCAAAGGAGAAAAACATTCCAACCCCGAAAAATAAGATTCTATCCCTATTATGGTCACCAATTCTGTTACTAGGAAAAATCTCTATGGCTAGGGGTAAACCACAATAGACGGAAATGATTGCAGAAATCAACTCTAATATCATGTACAAATATGCTAGAAAGACAAGATAAAAGGCCTACCTCGTCCAGACGTTCGATGAAGTCCATCGTTGAGCAATTGACTCAAAGAAATACACTTGCAAATTGCCCTGAACAACCAAGAAACACAAGCATATCATGATAATATATAATGTTAGCACATTCAATAGCATAATCCATCAAAATTCATAACAAATACGCCCATGGAATAACAATTCAAAAATTTGCAAAATATTAATTGGAGGAGAAAAGAGTATTTCTATTAAAATGTAATCAACAAAAGTGAATGAATTACAAACTTCTGTGTCGGCACGGTTCGGAACCAAGAAACTAAGTCCCTTCCAACTAGGCCTCCACCACTTTAATCCTCCACCAAAGGAAAGATCATATAAGATATACAATGAGGTTCTCAATCAAGTAGGGAAGAGCTTGGGGGATGAACAATGTGTTCAGACTTAAAAGAACAAAGGGATGCAAACTCAATATGAAGTGAATAATTTCTCCAGAGTAACTTTGCTCTCAAAGTTGATTTCTTCTCCTCTTTTCCATAGCTTGGATTTGTCCCATTTATAGCCTTCAAGTGGAACTGAAGGGCCGAGTTGGAACATTTCCAGTATATGGAAGGTCAAGGATCATGGATCTCGTGATGTGACATGGAAACTCGACACCACTTTTTAATTTGAGTACAAAACCCGATGTACGCAAGTTGTAGTGGTGAAACCTACGTATATGCATGTTGTAGTATAGGTAGGGTGTGTATATGTGGAAAAATAATTTTTTTAGCTTTGGGATTTGCAAAAAGGGAATTCAAGTCTGCATAGGGAAATGGAACAAGGCCTTCTCAACAAATTTGCATAGGGTGAGGCAAATCTTGCGATAACAAAGTTAGCCATTAAAACTCCATATATATCATTTGGAAACATATATCATGTTCAATGGTTTGTATTTTTTGAAGAAAAGGTTTTGGATCAATACATGACCATATGGTTTTTATATGTGGTTTAAGTACCATAGGGATTGATATATGAATATTACATAAACCATATCTTGTGTTAAATTTGGGTCATATTATGACGGGTATCATCACAAGTTGTTTAAAATTTTGGTTTTTATGATAGAAGCATCATATTGGAGGTAATACTTTGCACGAAACACAACCAATGTATAACTTATACTCAAATTGAGGTACACAATATGCATGGTTTATTGTGACATTCAATAATAGGTTCACATGCGATATAATGTTGTCTTGGTTAATACATATTACATGTGGTATATGGTATATGGATGTCGTCTATTTCAAAATTATGAGGCAGTTGATTTGATGTTTATTTGATTTGACATAATAGAAAATTCACATGCTATGAGGGTTATGTGTGTTGGGTGGATTGTTGACTTGGCATGTATATGTAATGGTTTGTTGGGTTGGCGACATGATTGAGTCGGCCATGCATTGAAGGCAATAGGACGTGGGCATTTACTCCACAATCCCGCACACTATCACTCCCTTTATGACTTGGTTTTGGGTCATTTACTTTTTTGGAGGTTGAGAAAAAAAGATCTGAGCTCCGCTTGCTGAGACCCTCTCTTGGTGGTTTCCATAACTAAATCGCCCGTCAACTCTGGTTTAAAAGTGTCATTGTACAAGGTACGAGACAATATTTTTTTTGACATCTTCTATAGGTAATTTGTCTTTATGAATGGTTAGATATGGCTATGGATAGCATGAATGTGTACATGAATGTTTTATTTTCCCCTGCTTTGTCATTGCTTGAAGAAGAAAACAAAGAAAAATGATTGTTTGTCAATGTTTGAATATGGGTTTTCACATGCAAATTTTACTTTATCACTTTCCATATAATTTTTTAAGGAAAATGAGGTTTCTTTTTGGTTGTTTGCATGCATTGAAGGAATATGTGAGCTCATATTTTTTTTTTATGGTCCTATGGACATTTTGGGAATAACATAGTTCGGATTTTTGAATGGATATTATGAGTTCATCTTCCTAAAAGTATTTAGGATCATTATAGACTTGCTTTGCAATTTTAATGGTTCATGCTGGGTAATAGGAAATGGGTCTTGGTTGTGGTTTTAATTGGTGAATTTAAAAGTACAAATTCATGATTCAAACTCACCCTTTATGTTTAAATTATGAAAGGGAATGATGGGTTTCAAACATAGGTCAAAGTGTTGTGCTATGTCAATTAGTTTCTACCATACTTTGGTTTTGAATGCTGGTTCAAGCTCAACATGATATTTGAACCTGTCTTGTGTCAACATTGGATTTATTCGAACTCTTATCTATTTTTGGGTCACGGTTCGAGCCACCATTCTCATTATATTGTCAAATAAGAGCCATTTTAAGTTGGATGTATGCTTGGATAATTTTAAACTCGAAACAAATTATGGAAACGGAATTAGATTCCTTTAGGTGGCATTCACACTTTCAGTTCGCTCCTTCAATTTGTATTAATACACTATGTGATTCTTGAATCTATTGGTTTAGAAACAACACGATAATAAGTTATACCCTATCTATGAAATGGTGCCTACAGGCTCGAACTCGGGTTATTTGAGTTATAATCTGTCCTCCCTTTAAAACAAATGGCCATGGAATAATGTTACATGCATATTGGTATGATACATAGCATGAGACTCTTTCATTCAATTCAAGAAAAAGTTTGAAAAGAATTGAAAAAGAATTGATTTGAGACAAGCATTCTACATGTCAAAGTATTACATGCATATAATATAGAACCAATATGATTGGCTGCAATGATGACTTTGTAAACAATTTTCTTTGAAAAATGATTTTGTTTTTATTGGGTTAAGATCAAACTTATATAATATAGAACCAATATGATTGGCTGCAATGATGACTTTGTAAACAATTTTCTTTGAAAAATGATTTTGTTTTTATTGGGTTAAGATCAAAGTTTGAATATGTTTGGAGTGTGAAGTAACCATATTGAAACCCACATCTTGTATTACTCTGTTTATGTTGAGCAGTTTCCTATGGCATTACTTTGATGAATTCAAGATACACAATGATCATAACATACTTGAGATTAATTTCATCCATTGTTTTTCTGAGCAAGAATATTTCCTTTTAAAGATATAGCATACTTATGTTCAGCTAGTATGAGATGTTTGATTTAAAGGATGTTTATTTTGGATAAGAAAAGAAACTAACTGATTTTATTTGGATGATTATATAGGCTTCTTTTTCCATCCATAAATATAATATTTCATAAGTTAATTTTTCCTTATCCTCACTCACTAAAATTTCATTCCTCATTATTTTTTTACTTTGTCTATATAATTAAAGAAAGTGGAAATATGAAGGATATATAATCGGAGTATGTTGTTAACATGATGAAACAAGGACAAAGACGAATAATAAGTTATGATGTGTGGGATGTTTGTTTGCAATGTATAGTTATGGTTGAAAGAGATGATGTATTGAACAACCTCTCATTTTATATACTTATATGGTTCATACTTTTAAAAAGGAAACGATTTGTATACATGAATATTGTAAAATTGGATAAAGAATGTCATATATTTTTAAAAACATTATTATATAGATCTATTTTCCCTCATTAGTTTCACTTTACATAAGTCATTTCCCCAAATATATTTCATTAAATTCTTTTTTCCATTTATTTCCATTCTATATAATTAAATAATATGCACAAGATACAACTTAATGTAATCAACATGATAAAAGAGGCAACATTAAATTATGTGAAAAGATTTGGGAATATTTTGGCTGATTTTAATCATGATGACATGGTTTAAAGTTGAGGTGTTGGACAATATTCTTGGAGTTTTCTGTACATATCTTTAAAATGGAGATCTGTAGATTACAAATCTCATGGTTGGATGTTGGAAAAGTTTGTATTATTGTCCCTGTTTATAATTTTCCCTTTCACTTCCTGTTTCTGTTACATGGTTGTGTTATGTCAGAGCCAATTTAATCATGATGACAAATTGTGTTGGATGTTTTATCTTACTATGTCTTATGCATGTAATAAATTGACTATGATGGACATAAATGAACTTCTTCATCAGGGTTAGAAGTAGAGGGGGAAGCAGAGGAAGAAGAGGCAAAATACCTAACACATTTTTGCAACCCAGGGGACATAAAAAATTGAGGTTCTCTATTAATTTTGATGTTGATTCTGATGAATTTCAGCAACTGATCCAAACTAGGCACTTAAATCTTGGTGGATAACATGCCTTTCCTAAACCCCAAGTACCTCCTAATGTTATATTGCAACTTCGCCTTGGTATTTTCAATGTTCCTAAATCCCCTACGCATCCTCATAATGATGTATGGGGTGGTATGTTTTCCAATCCTTCTTCTAGTGCCAATCAATGGCCCATTGACCCCCCTCCTCCAATTCATGTTGTTGCCACTAATGAATCTTTTACTTCTCCTTCAATTAACCCAAAATTAACAATCCATATTGTTGCTACAAACAAATATATTCCTCCTCCTCCTCCTCCTCCAAACGGTCACAAAAATACTCATGGCTCTCAAGTTGACAAAGGAAATAAGCCAATTACCTCCACCGATATGGCTAAGTCCTCTTCCTCTGCTCAATCTAATTTAAAATCAACAAGTAGTGGTAAGAGAATTTTAAATGATATGCATCCAGAGGTAGCCCAATTGGAAGAAATAAAACCTTAGTATGAGGACTTCATCAGGGTAAAAAAAAAAATTCAAAAAAAAATTCCCTAGGCTATTTTGATTTTGTTTATTTTGACATTTGACTATGCCACTATCATCATGGTCAGGATCATGTTTTCCATTGCGGGCCACGAGACATTATCTCCTCTAGCTACCCCTATTCATGGNGGTAACATGGTCAAAGTGAAAAAAAATGTAAAAAACAACAATTCAATGGTATATCACAATTTGCTTATGTCAACTCACAATTAGCCTTGTCAACATTCCCATTATGCATTTCTTTGCTTTAGCTAACATTTAGATTTGAAGGGGTCATGTGGAACCATTCATGTAATCCATGGATCATCGAACCCTATAAGTGTTACTCATCAATCCTCACCTTATCCTAGAGTGCTTATGTATTCATACCTTGATTGTGTGCTACTCCCTATTTGCTTGTTTTCTTGTAGTTTAGTTGCTATGTTACTCTTACCATGTAATCATGCACTTCACTCTATTGAAGGGGTGGAATTTCACCATGCATGTAATCCTTAGATTGCACAGGGTTTCTCCCCAAACCTATACATGCCACACCTCATTCCTCACCTCACATCTATTGATTCCTTGTGTATACATACCCTTCTTGGGTGCTACTCCATGTATATTCTTAGTTGCTACACTTCTCTTGCCATGTAATTATATTCTTCCCTAGATTGGTTTTTGTAATGTATTGCTATTAGACGTGTAATATGAGATCATTGTAGGAACATATTTTCCTTCACAATCGCCAACCCAGATCATCAACATGAAAGATGGGTAATCTCCTCACTTTCAGTTCTTGAGAGCATATAGTGACCACGATCTATGAATTGAACTTGATTTTGACATGTGATTCTATGAGTTATATAAATATTTTTCATTCCTACGAGTATATCACAATTTTTTATGTCAACTTCCAATTGGCCTTGTAAACATTCCCATTATGCATTTCTTTGTTTTAGATAACATTTAACTTTGAAGGGGTTGTTAAAATTATTCTTAAGCACTTTAGTGTGTGTAGTATTCTTTAACTTTAGTCTATCAAAACAATAATTTCAAGCATAAGGATCACTGAAAGAAAGACATCCATAGTAACACAAGATTTATCTTGGGAAACCCTCGTGGGGGAGAAAACCGAGAAAAGATTCTTCAATATAGATTATTCAACAAGTATAAAGTCTCTCGCAAGAGAGATCTCACCAAAATAGAAGATCCACCAGAAACCCTAACCAAAACAGAGTAGCACACCACTAGACTAAGATAGTCCTTCACCAAATAACCAAAACCCTTTACTGAGACACTCCTCCTTTGTAGCTGCATCACTCCTTCTCTGTAGCCACGTCACTCTCCAAGAATTGTGCAATGTATGAGAGAGATAGTTGTGTGTATCTCCAAATGAGGTGCCATGCCTCTTATAAATACTAGTTGGATTGCCCAGAATTAGGTCAGGGCCAACCTATCCACTTTACCCTTTTATTTTACATTTGACTTGTTAAGGCACAATAGGGATAACTTTTACAAAGGCACAATATGACCGACTTAACAAATATAATATAACATTAATATTTAGGGTTTTTTCTTGATCAAATACAATATGAATATAATAATAATATCTTCTGATGCTACTGAAACTTCAACACTCCCTCTTAGCAAGGAATGTATTCTTCTGACACGAACATCACGACTACTTCTGCTCTTTTGTACACTTGAACATTGACTTGTTGAATTTACACAAATCTATATTGAATAATTTTTGTAACCACATCAACATACAGGGTCTCTTCATCCATCCATGATTTATGTCATCACGGGGCTTTCACTCGCCAGTTCACACAAAATCTGGCATCTAGTTCCACATTGAACTAGTAAACTATGGTTGGCACACCGAGCAACTGGTACACAATGACCAGGCATCTAATCACGAGGATTAGGTGATGTAGTGTGCACACACTACCCATCTATCCCAAGGCTAGGAAAAACCTCCAACCACATAAGTTGTCCCACCATCTTAAAATTCAAGTAACTAATCATCCCTGAAGGCATGGAATCTACTGACCTTGTGTGAGGTCATGCTAACGGGTGCCATAATCAGTAACTTTGCGTACCAGACTTTTTCACAGGATTAACAATCTATATACTAGGTTATATTACTGGGGTAGAAGTAACTTGGCATACCATGATTTATCATTGGGGTAGCCATACGTGTACTAGGCTTAATCATTGGGGCAACAATAACTCGACATACCAGTATTAATCACTGGGATATCCATCTGTGTACCAATATTTATCCCTGGGGTAGTAGTAACTTGGCATACCGAGCTCTATCACTGGAGTAGCCATCTACGTACCAGGATTAATCACTGGGGTAGCAGTAACTCAACGTACCAAGCTTAATCACTGGGGTAGCCATATGTGTACTAGGATTTATCACTGGGGTACCAGTAAATTAGCATATCGGGCTCTATCACTGGAGTAGCCATCTACGTACTAGGATTAATCACTAGGGTAGCAGTAACTCGACGTACCATGAATTATCATTGTATTAGCCGTAACATTCCCATGAATGTTTCTTCTGCCACACACTGAAGTTGCTACCCTGTATCACAATTGTAACTCATCACTCCCTCTTACTAGGGGTGTCCTTCTGGACCACACCAAGCTTGTCTCTGAAGTACACAAACTTTACTTTTGATAGAGGCTTGGTCAACACGTCATCTATCTGCTCATCTGTAGCGAAATACTGGAGATTCATTGCTCCCCTTTGTACCATATATCTGATATAATGGTACCTGATCTCGATGTGCTTGGAATTTTCATGGACCAATGGGTTCTATGTTAAGTTCACACAACTTTTTTTTTCACACCAGATACAAGTTGCCTGCAACTCGAGATCAAACAATCCTGCAAGCAGCTTCCGAAGCCACACTACTTCATTGCTTGATGAATAAAATGCAATGTAATCTGCTTCATCTATAATGAGCGCCACACTAGTATTCTTCCTGTTGAACCATGAGATCATAGCTGATCCCATACTGAAAAAAAATCCGTATGTACTCTTCCATTATGCAACACTACCGACCCAATTTGAATCAGTAAATCCTTGTAGGCTTATCTCATGATTTGAAGCATATCTAAGTCCATAATCAATTGTACCCTTCAGGTACCTCATCGCATGTTTTGGTGCAACCAAGTAAACACTTCTTGTCTCAACCATATACTGACTCAATGTGTTCACCATAAAACATATATTTGGCCTCATATTCGTTAAGTTCATCAAAAAATGGATCATCTATCTATACATTGTGGTATCCACTGTTTATGAAGATGTATCACTCAATAAATTTAGATTTGTCACCATCATTGTAGGCATGGCCTTGCAATCCATCATTCTGAATCTTTTTAGACTCTCAACAACATATTTTCTTTGGTTAAGGAAAATCTCACTCGGTCTCTGCCATACCTATAGACCTAAGAAGTAATGCATCATGCCTAAGTCTTTAATCTCAAAATATGAAACAAACTTCCTCTTAGTCTTAGTGATGAGATTCTTGTTTCTTGTTAGAAATGGGTATACAACAATAATATCACTGGTTCACCATCCACAACATTGAAGTAAAGGTTGGAACCTACTTTACTCTTGGTAAAGCCCAAGCTCATCAGGGAACTGTCTGATCTGGCATATCATGTCCTGGGTTCTTTCTTAGGTCCATACAAGGATTTCTTCAATTTGTAGACATGATACTCTTTCTCATATATCTTGTGGATGCTCTATGTATACTTCTTTTGACTACTGGAGAAAGTGTCTCATCATAGTATTCTCCCTCTTGTTGGGAGAATGCTCTTGACACAAATCAGGCTTTGTGTATCTCTATGCTGCCATCAAAATCATGTTTGATCTTTGTATATTAATTTGGAAGTCACCATTGTCTTCCCTTTTAGTCTCAAGGAAAAATATCCATATCCCAGTCCTTCTGACTGGCTTCCTCCTCTGTCACTGAAACTAGGGAATCTTCCTAGGAGGTCTCATATCTCCTCGAAGCCTCTGAAGCTTCAATCTAACCTCCTCAACTCATGGCACATATTTGTAAGTCCTGGAAGACATATCTCTCTTCCATATAAATATGAGGAGGAATAATTTATGAATGAAAGTATTTAAGCCATTGACTCTCTCTAAGATCAGGCTCACTTTGAGTCTCCATGCTCCCTTTGAATCTTGACTCCTATGAATGGTCATGGGGAGGTTCACTAGGGATGAATCCCTCTGAACTCTAAATCCTTCTGAGATAGTACTTGTTGGGGCTGCCTACCTCACCACTGGTGGAGCCATCTACTCCTCATGATATGGCTCATCAATTCTATATATATTTGCATCTTGTAAAGTGTCACGTGACCATGCTAGTCTCTTCTTGGTTATTGCAACGATTCTGGGTAGGCCCTTATGGCTCTACTAACTCTTCCCAATGATCTAAAGAGTGATCAACTGAACTGGACGAATATGTTCGTTCATATTTGGAGGCTTCTGCTCCTTGTAATCAATTTCCATATGAGATAAAAAATACCCTTCTTCCTCTTCTTCTTCTTCTATACATTATTGTATACAGTCATGTATACACCTTCGTATCTGGATGGTATGCTCCATGTATCAAACTAGAGACCATATAATATATTTTCTCCCCCAACCATTACAATATCTCCTCTCAGATTTATCATCTTTGATCTTCTCGGAACAAGAGAAACAACAAAAACAACATACAAGAATAATACTCTTATAATAATAATAATAATAACAAGAACGAGAAAAATTGTCACAATATCTCCTTCTCATATCTATCACCCATGACCTTCTTGGAACAAGGGTCAAAACAAGAAATACAATAATAAGAAATGAGAACAACACTCTTCTAGTGTTGTGATCAATCATTCCTCTATGGTAACCTGCTGGGAAACAAAACAAGAAGAATCTCCTAGAGGAGATAGTAGTTCATCTTGCAAACAAGTACAATAAGAATTTATATCAACAATACTCACATGCTACCAAGTATTCATTGTAACTAGAAATAATAGAACCTTTTAATGATTGTTGTCACAACTATAGTGTTTACTTGTAATGTAGCAATTATTAAACTTGACATGTGCAAATTGGAAATCAATTTAATCAATCAAACCTAGAACCTGAAGTCTTATCTTCGAGAATGAGTGTTGTTTATTTTCTTCCGAGACTCCTTCACTCAAGATAAAAAGTATTCTCTTCAACCTTTCCCCTATACTAAGACAATATTTTTTCTTTATAGAAATCTGAGTCAGGGAATATAATGCAAGTAAACTCGAAAATATCAACCTTAATCAACCTAATACTTTGACTAGAGTTAGCTTATAAATTTAAGTTTGAACAAAGGTTAGTATGTTAGTCATAACATATCAAAATATAACTAGATGTTCATAACATTACAATACATATTCCTCGCTTGATTCTTATTCTTTGGTTTTCTCATGATCATGTTCATCATCCTGTGTGGCATGAGCATGATGTCTTCTATACTTTCCTTTTCTAACCTTACCTTTGGAGTTGGGACATTTTATGGAAACGTGTCCCATCTTTTGACAAATGAAGCATCTATAACTTGAGAAATCCTTGAACTTTTGATTCTTTTGTAATCCATTAGGTTTCTTATGTGAGTGGACTTCCTTCTTTCTCTTTCCTTTTCTGGTATGTGCTGCTAGGGATTGATTTTCTTCATCACTTAGCTTCTCTTCTCTTACTTCCAATCTAGCTTCTTCTTGAGTACGATCCTCCCATAGTCTTCTAAACCTTGTTAGCCACCTTCTTGAACATATACCTTGAATGAATGATTCCCATGATCTGGGGAGACCATTCAATGTATTCTTAACCAACTCAACTTCTTCGATTGTGTCTCCAATGGATTCTAGTTTTTCTTTGATTTGAGACACCCTTGTGAAGTATTATTGGATAGTTTATGAACTCTACATATTCACATCCTTAAGTTGTGTCCTCAAGGTTATGTTCCGATTAATATTCTTTCCTTCATACAATCGGGATAAGGCATCAAACATTTGCTTGGGAGTTGTCAATGATGAGACATGGGGGATCAAATGATCCTTGATAGAATCGGAAATGATTCTCTTCACCTTCACTAGATTCTTTTTGTACTTTTCTTTGGCCTCATCTCCATCAGGTTCTGGAACTTCTTCTTTTCTAAAATCTTCTATATCATTCTCTTCTAGAATGAACATCACTCTATACTTCCATGCTCGAAAGTTATCAACACCTTCAAGCTTCTCATCAAGCTTGGTACTAGGTTCCATCCTGTGATTGAAAAATACAATAAAGAGATAAAAAATTTCAAAGAAAGGTTTTTTACTTACCAGAGAGTGTTATGCCAAGGTGACCAGTTCCAGCTTCAGTTCTACAACTGCCAAGACTAGGGCTTATGAGGAAACCCTAATTTTTCAAAATGTGAATTTTTGAATTCTTCTTTGAGGGAAAGGTGCACCCTCCTTAGGAGAACTTATTGGTAGTCTTGCTTTGACCAATGTCCTCCAGAAAGTGGGTGAAATCATCTTCTAGGGTTTGTGCTATTGCAAGTAGTTACAACACGAGTTTTAGTTTACAAAACTTCATTAAACTAAGAATCTAATTCCAAGGAAAGATGTGATAGGGTTAGGAAACTCCTCCTATGGTATTAGTTTCCCTAATGAGCTCTTCTAAACTATAAAAATGGCTTCTTTCAGGCCCACTCTGACACCATGTTAAAATTCTTCTTAAGCAGTTAAGTGTGTGTAGTATTATTTAACTTTAGTCTATCAAAACAATAACTGCATGCATAATGATCACTGAAAGAAAGACATCCAGAGTAGCATAGGATTTATCTTGGGAAACCCTCGTGGAGGAGAAAAACCAGCAAAGATTCTTCAATATAGATTCTTCAACAAGTACAATGTCTCTCTCAAGAGAGATCTCACCAAAAAAGAAGATCCACCAGAAACCCTAACTAGAACATAGTAGCGCACCACTAGAACAAGATAGTCCTTCACCAAATAACCAAAACCCTTTACTAAGACACTCTTCCTTTGTATATGTGTCACTCCTTCTCTATAGCCGCATCACTCTCCTTGCACATTATATGAGATAGCTAGTTGTGTGTATCTCCAAATGAGGCGCTATGCCTCTTATAAATACTAGTTGGACTACCTAGAATTAGGTCAAGGCCGACCTGTCCACTTTACCATTTTATTTTACATTTGACTTGTCAAGGAACAATAGGGATGAATTTTACAAAGGCACAATAGGGTCGAATTAACAAATATAATATACCATTGATATTTAGGGTTTTGTCTTGGTCAAATACAATATGAATATAATAATAATATCTTCTGAACCTACTCAAACTTCAATAGGGGTCATGTGGCACCATTCATGCAATCCATGGATCCCCAAACCCTATAAATTCTACTCATCAATCCTCACCTTATCCTTGAGTGCTTATGTATCCATACCTTGCTTGTTTGCTACTACCGATTTCTTGTTTTCTTGTAGTTTAGTTGCTATGTTTCTCTTACCATGTAAGCACACACTTCCCTCCATTGAAGGAGTGAAATCACACCATGCATGCAATCCTTAGATTGCATAGAAATTCTCGCCAAACATATAAATCTCATTCATAATTCCCCACATCAAATTTATTGAATCCTTGTCTATACGTACCTTGCAAGGGTGCTACTCCATGTATGCTCTTAGTTGCTACAATACATTGTTGTTTCCATGTAATTATATACTCTCCTGGATTGTTTTTTTGTATTGTATTGCTATTAGACATGTGATATGAGATCTCTGTAGGAACACCTTTTCCTACCCAATTTCCAACCAATATCAACATGAAATATGGGTAATATCCTCAATTTTAGTTCTTAACGGTATATAGTGACCACCATCTATGAATTGAAATTTAGTTTTGCATGTGATTCTATGATTTTCTCATATATTTTTCATTCCTACGAGATATAATTAAACCTCTTTATTTTAAAGTTTTCTTAAAGTTTCATGAAATATTTCAAAATGCACATATATCATGTCATAGACAAATCAAAAGTGATATTTATTTCTGTTTTTCACATGGATTAGGTAGGCTCCACTTGAAATAGGAAACCTGAACCTTTAAATTTTTCATTTTTACCCCTTACTCTACTACTCTCATTGTCATTGGTGCTTACATAATCTATGGATCACTTTATATTCTTAGATAGTGTAGTGAGGTTTTTATTATTATGTGTTTCCTATTAAGTTAATGATCACCATCCTTATTGTTAGGCCAATAGTAAGTAATTTGCTTGTTTGGATACTACCTTCATTGCTATAACTACATATTTTAGCAATTAAGTTGGGACCTTTTACATTTGTGACCTAAGACTTTACCACTAAATCCCTCATATGTATTCCTATTGTAATTTATCCTACCTTGTTATGGACATGGGTGTCTTCCTATTAGGTGGTTGATATGCCAAACCCATGTTTTTGATGAGCACCAACATCTTTGGCATGGGCTATTCTCAACCTCACCCTTTTCTTATATAAGGGTGGAAACACATCCCACTAGGACATTCATACCTAAGGAATACTTAGTACTCAAAGAAAAGCATAGCATCCAACATTGTTACTAGATGTAACCTTGTGGGATCTTTTGGATTTCATGTTCCACCAACACAATTTGGTTCCCAACCCCCCAATATTCATAGGAAAAGGTTTATCATCCTTAACCAAGTCACTTGAATTTCACCAAATATTGTTCATATTTGATGGAATTTCTTGAGATTTTCCATTGTCTGATCCTCAAAACAATTCTATGTCTAGAAATGCACCCGTGCATGGTCTTCTTAGGGGTAGGATTAACAATTGTACATTCCACATTTATTATGGGTCAAATCAATTCCCATTTCACTTACCATTAATGAGATA
>ML783237.1:0-16104 GCA_009831015.1 Picea engelmannii | reverse complement strand
TATATATATATATATATATATATATATGTTTGAATGAATAGGCTTGGTTAAGCCGTGTTAGGTAAAGGTAGTTTGGCCTTGGAAAATAATTCAGCTGGACTGAAAGTCCATTGTTGTGTAGAAGGATTTGGACAAGGGAAGAGTTCCTTAACTCCTTCCTTGTTGTTTATAGTATTTCTCTGGTATGAGATACTAAATTATTGATGTAGGTAAGTGTTTTTGGATAGGATGTTGATAGTTTTATGATCATATATACGGATGAAAATTGGATTGTGATTGCACTAGCTAACATATTAAGGAGTAATGTGGTAGAGTGCATAGAGATATGTTGGGGCATATATGAAAATGTTTTATTGATTTAAATGTTATGATACATGCATTTTTATTTTACATGACGACTAATATATTTGTGATGTATGTCATATGTAGAAAGAAATTGGAGTTGTTGGCAAAGGTAGTTACCATTGATGGACAACCTCAAGCAGAGGATGAATATGAGAAGGCTATTGTTGAATTTTTTGAAAGGAACTCTAAAAGTATCCATAAAACACCACTGATGAGGTAATATCAAAGAGGGTGTTGGCAGCCAGAACAGGTATAAAAATGTTCATGAATGTGTGGCATAAAGTATGAAGGGATTGGGTAAGAGCCCCCTATGAATTATTTTATTATATAAATGGTATGAATATGATTTTGAGTGTTTGTTGTATGCCATTGATACCCAAACATGGTATGATTCAATAAAGAAGATAGCCTGAATAATAGAGGTATGAACCTCTGGAAATCAAGGATGATTTAGAATCCTTGCAAAAAAACTCGTGAATAAGTAGTGTCATGGGTACATTGACCAATCAAGAGTGATTGGGAACACAAGTGATCATAGGAAGCACATTGAATTGAGTGCATTGAAGAAATGCATGCTTACATAAGAGAGTAGACAATAGATTTCCCAATAAGGAAGGAGGACCTTCCATTAGTCTACTTCAATTGTGAAGGTGTTAAAGAAAGGAAGTGAGTGGCCATGAGTATTGGTACCACTGGTTACTAGTAAGGAAAAAGTGTTTAGATGAAACCATATGCAACTTCGATTTCATATTATAATATGTTAAATTGAGGACATGATATGTTTTTAGCAGGAAACGCATTATTGTTGCAATAATGAACAAGAATGAATAAGCCTTATGGTGAAGAGGTTGGTTGAGCTCCAACACATCATGGAAAAGTTCTTTTCATAAAGTGTGGAAAACCTAAAAGCAATGCAAAGGTGCATTGGGTATGAATGTGGCCATGAACATTGGCACATTGATTAAAGTCATTTGATATTTGAATTACATTTGGAAAATTCGGTATGCTGAAATGATGCATGTGTAAAGAATAAAATTTGATATGTCTTTGTATCATCGAATAGATGAAAATGATTTGATTGTTAGTATGTACAATTTTGAAATTTTTTGTGAGCCACTACAAGTATGCAATGAAAATATAATGTGCATGGGAACTAACAATTTGTTTGGTTGGTTGAAGTTGAAATTGCAGGAAAAACAATCTTGGATATGGATATGATGTAAGCCCATGAGGAAGACCAATTTCCTATTGAGCCAAAATTCTATGGGAAGTAAGTCCCATACTTGTGAATCGGGTTCTTGTGTGGAACAGACCTGAAAATAAAGTGTGGGAATGGGAAATTTGTGAGTGACATATTTGCAAGAAAATTCTGAATTAGAATTGATGATAACATCTCACAAATTTATGTGTACATGTGATACAGGTGAGATGAGAAAATTATGTCCTGGAGTGACAGAGAATGGTTATCAAGCTAGAAAGCATGAAAAATGTTTTTGTTGTGACATAAGAACAATTTGGTAAGCCATTATCACCCTAGAATATGTTGTGTTTTGGTAACACAAGCTAGAGGGATGCCTCGACAGAGAAATTCAGAGGGATGCCTCGACTGTAAGACTCGATGAAGTCTCTATAACTCTTCTTGTGTGAGAAATACTTGCCAAGGAAAGATGGATCACCTAAGGGACTATATAGAAGAGAAGGGGATGCATGATCCTGGGCCTAGAGGGTGAGTGACCGCAAGGAAAAGAAGACTTTGATAATTCTTGTAAACTATTGATTGGAATCATGCACACAATGGGTATGTCAAGGAAAACAGTGAGCCAAGTTAACGAGAAAACCATACAGACGCAAATCCATGAACTGAACAGATAAATATTGTGTTGGATTATGAAAATTTTCCTCTTGAATTTTGAACAACAGTAATATGTTTTCACATGAAATTGTGATTAATATGCTTGTTGTCCAAAATTATTATAGGCAGGTGATGAAGGCCAAGGGTCTGGAAAAGGACCAACCTATGAGGGAAAAAAAGAAGGTAATGCTAAAGAAATTGAATGAAAAAGGCATGACAGGTGTTACAAAGAAAGAACACCAAGTACAATGTTCCTTTGAAGGGAAGGGGATTGTAATACCCATGTTTCCCCGAGCTTGTAATTAATTTTAATTTATGATTTCCATGAAATGGTTTGAAAATATTGTAAATGTATTATTTTTTAATTGTAAACGTCGATAGTTGATTGATGGGTGAATCCTTAAAGTATTGGCCATGATATCACTAGAGGAATGAGGGGAAGTTCTATTAAGTTAAAGGACCCCAAGCCACCTTGCAAAAATATTAATTGGAAACATTCAGATTATTTACCCTTAGCCTGGATAACAAGATCGGTCAGTTAATGAGGAGGGTTTGGTAGTTAAACAACCAACCACCCAAATGAATGGAAGTATGGAGGGTTTTTGGAAGGGACAAGAAGCGGCCAGCTAGAGGACAATAGGAAAGATCACCACAGGTCCATAGGATTGGCCTATGAGTTTCCTTCTAACAGAAGAAATGGAAGGATGGGACGAGAACATGCCTAAATCATGCATGTAATAAAATCACATGGGACAGGGTGTGTGACAGAGAGATGCAAAGAGGGAGAACCAACGAAGGAATTTGGTCTCTGAGGAAGAGAATTGCGGAAAGAAATGCGCTAGCGTGTGTAATAGGAGGAGAAGAAAAACCATAGAAGAGTTCTGAGATAGAAGATAGAATACCTAAAACCCAAATTGATCTATGAGGGTCGTGAGATTGATGTTGGGGAGGCATATGATAAACCTATATGGGGCCTCAGATATGTGGGTGTAAGGAAAATATCTACCTAGAGTAGAGTGAAGGAGAGTAACCTTCAAACCTTACTGAGAACCTAAGAAGAGATTCCCTAGTGATATCATGGCTTGGAACGAGAGTGACTAGAATGATAAAAGTGAATGCATCTAAGCCTACATTTGGGTGGAAAGGCGAACACCCACAATCAGTTGGTCAGCTATCAACTGTAATAGATAAGTATTTCATATACTAAGTGTAAATAAATTGAAATACATGATTTAATGTTTGTACTTGCACTATACATATACATCCTTGATATATAGGGATGATGGTATAACATTGTATCTTATTTGGATGCTAGATAATTGTGATTTGGACGGCCTGGCTGATTGGGAATTCGAAGTAAAGATTGAATATCATATCTCGTCAATGGATTTCTATTTTAAATCTTGTTAGCTAGGGAGAAATGTTACTAATGGGTTTTAAATGAAGTTGGGGCATAAGGATTTGGCCTCTGTTCTGGTTAGAAAATCCTCGAAGGGATTTCTCAAGGATCAATTTCCTAAATACATAGTTTGGGACAGACTCTACAGGATTGTTTAGGTCTTGTCAAATCCTCGAATTTCCTTTTCCTATTAAAGAATTTGAGTTATGTGAATGGTAGGTGCTTCCTTCAAACCATTTTTTTTTCCAAGTGACCTCAGGCTCGAGTCCATGGAATTAACCAAATCCTATGTAAGATTAAATGGTGTAGCCCTCTTGGGCTTGTAAAATCCCCATATGACCAGAACCTTGGAAACTAGTGCTACACTCAAAGAGAGCTAAGTATTTTGAGCTCCGGGACTTCGGAGGTCCAAGGCTCTAGGATATTAGAGCTTCACAACACTATAATCATGTCGAATTTAACCTGTCGAAACAGTGATTGGACGGTTGACTGGAAACTAGAATTTTTCTATCTGTTGTCGTGGGGTCCGCTTTGTCGTTAAACCCTGACAAACTTTTTGGCCGTGAAGAAACCTCAAGATATTTCCTGACCATTGGATATAAGCCACATTCAATTCGACGTTGAGTCACTCCAAGAGTAAAAAGGCATCAAACGGCTGGAATCCCCGAATGTCGAAGTCGCGAAGTAATGTGGGTTGTAGATCTTAGGGCCCTTCGGGACCCTTCTCGACCATTAGATCGAGCTTAGTGGAAGGATAGGGTAAGTAATAATGTTGACTGAATGTTGACCGACAATAAGCAGTCATATCCCCTTTATGACCTATTTGATAGATAAACCTTCGAGACTTATATAAGTTAAGAACGGGAAAGGTCGCGAACTCACGAAATCCCGAAGTGGTGAAATTCCACCAACCGTTAGATCGAGGGGATGAATTTGGGAGCAATGGGAGTCATTGATATGAAGGTTCATTGGGATCCTTTCTCAAACCATTCGATATACTAGTGGAAGGATAGTGTAAACACTTCACTAAAGTCTTACTCCTGGAAACGTAAGGTACAAGGGATAAGAATATCTCGAAGCATCGAAGGTCGGAGTACGTGACGAGAATTATAGAACTTAGGAACTCTGGGACTCTGGGATATTTGAGGATATAGGAGAGTGTGTAAAGAGTCGAAGTGCTGAAGTGCCAAATTTCCCTTATTGTAGTGTCCATTTCCAATTGGACGGGCCCACGTACACCATGATGATGTGGTGTTCTTGATGGTTCCACGTGGAATCGTGGGGTTTGTCGCGATTTAAGTGTGGGACCCCCCCCCTTTTCAATTTTAAGCTATGTGTTAAGCACGGATGAATCCTAGCCATCGGATCCAAGGGTGGATAGAATATCCACCATATATTCTAGAGTGGAAAGATTCTTTCGGACTTCGGAGCTCCAGGGAATTTTATAGATCTATACCAAAATATCGAAGGGGTTGAAGGCCTATTATCCATGAAGTTTTGGGAGATATCCCCTGGAACCTCCCCTCTAGTGTCCATGTCATCGCTAGAGGATGATGACTGAGTTTGCATCAGTGCTAGGTAGGATGGTACGAATTAGGTGGAGCCACATGGGTGCCACGTGGCCTTTGACCAAGGATACCCTGAGAATTTCAAGGAGACATAAATTTAGACTTAGAACTCGGTTTTGGACGAGTTTATAGTCGTTGGAAATCTCTCTGAGAGTAGAAGGAAATGGTTCCCTTACTTGAGGAACTCAGAGAAGTTGTAGGAAGGCGCAAAATTTATACCCCATCCCTTAAAAATGTACTTAGGGGTCGGGTGTGTTACATTGTATCATGAATTTGAATTTGTTGAAGGGCTTCTAGAGAGGTAAAGTACTAGGGTTTCCTCTTATATATAGACTAACACTTCCTCATTTGTAAATCATAACTCCTCTTGTGAAGAATCACTTCTAGCACTTGTTTACTCTCTTACTCATCATGGAGAAATCATGTGCACTTTTTGGAGATTGATCTAGTGGGTGTTTTTTCAAGTTTCTTGTGGATGATTACATGTTCGGTTTTCTTTCATGCTCAACGAATTGACTAGTAAGTGTCCTTTTAAAGTATTTGGTGGTTTATTATTGGTGTATTAAGTAAATGATTTATCAAAGTGGTAATAATTTGCATGCTATCTTGTTTTCCTTGGATAAACTTTGTTTTGAAACCTTAGGAAGGATTGCAAGTGAGCTCCCTTCCCTTGTTAGCATTTATTTAAATCTTGTTGAAACACATAAGGGTATTTTTAGGGCTTGTGAGTTGACTCCCCTAGTCTTATCCTTATAGGAAAAAATTCTAGAGCTTGTGAGTGGACTCCTCTAGGGTTTTGACCTAAAATCTATCTTGATTTATTTTTCAAATCCTTTAGAAAACATAGGACATGTTTTTTGGGCTTATGAGTGGGTTCCCCTAGGTAGCTCTTCTAAAGAAACAATAACTAGGGCTCATGAGTGTACTCCTCTAGGGTTTGATTCTTGAGTTTTCTCTTGCCTTTGTTCTCCATAGAAGTTTCTTTTATTGACTCCATATGCCCAAGGAACTAGATAGAACTAGTATATTCTTTACAAAGTGACCTCTCTCTCTCTGTCTTCCTTTGACGTCTTGTGTTAGATTTAGGATTTATTGCATTTCTTATTCATTTCTTAGCCATATCTAATATAATGTCTAGGGTTTTATTGCATTATTTACCTAGAATCATTCCTAACACCATTCATTGTTTACTTAATGTGTTAGTTTAGGCTTACATTTCATCCATATTTCATTGCATTCTTACTATTTTTAGGACTGCTATATTTATGTTGTCATAACTTGTTGTTTGTTGAACTAAATTATCTTTTATTGCAATTTTTATGATGACCATTTTTTTTTGGATTTGCAGTGTTTCGAGGCATTTACTTTACTTATTTGAATTGATAATTATCATTGATTGTCTTGCAACACCTCACACACAAATACAAAAACTATCTCACCAATCCACCTCAATGTTTCTTTGATAACCTTGACCTAGGTGGTGGTCTTTTTGAGAAACTAAGATATGGGGTTTTAGACTTTCCTTGACTTGATATAGTATCCTTTGAGCTTGCTAGGGAATCCTCCCTTGTGTTGGATCTCAATCCTTCACTAAAATGAGGGAATTAATTGCTTAGGTGACAATGGAAAGTACTTCCATATGTTAAACTTGGAAAGCGTCTTGTGAAGGCTTCCCACAAATTTTATATTGGGTGATAGCAAGGTGATTGTGTCCTTCCCTCTCAGTTACATCGGATTTCACTTGAGCTTTCAGAGTTTATCTCAATAAGTGCAAGTTTGTGTTATAACAGACCCAAATGGATTCCTAAGATAATTTAGATGACTTGGGCACATACTTGTACAAGGACACCACAAAGGAATTGTCTAACATGGCTACCATTAAGGTCATCACAATCAAAGCATCAATGATACATTGTAGGAGTGAGGCACACACTACACTTTATGGTAGTAATATTGAGCTAGGGTTGCATATGTACAGGGATTGTGGATACTATATGCTGCAATATCCATATATCTAATGGAATTGGATGCACAAGAGACTATGCAAAGAGGTTGAGTAGAATTTAATATTTCCAAAGCTTGCAATAATGTGTCAATAATAAATTCAAATTATGTGGCATGTTATCTCATTAATGGTAAGTGAAATGGGAATTGATTTGACCCATAATAAATGTGGAATGTACAATTGTTAATCCTACCCCTAAGAAGACCATGCACGGGTGCATTTCTAGACATAGAATTGTTTTGAGGATCAGACAATGGAAAATCTCAAGAAATTCCATCAAATATGAACAATATTTGGTGAAATTCAAGTGACTTGGTTAAGGATGATAAACCTTTTCCTATGAATATTGGGGGGTTGGGAACCAAATTGTGTTGGTGGAACATGAAATCCAAAAGATCCCACAAGGTTACATCTAGTAACAATGTTGGATGCTATGCTTTTCTTTGAGTACTAAGTATTCCTTAGGTATGAATGTCCTAGTGGGATGTGTTTCCACCCTTATATAAGAAAAGGGTGAGGTTGAGAATAGCCCATGCCAAAGATGTTGGTGCTCATCAAAAACATGGGTTTGGCATATCAACCACCTAATAGGAAGACACCCATGTCCATAACAAGGTAGGATAAATTACAATAGGAATACATATGAGGGATTTAGTGGTAAAGTCTTAGGTCACAAATGTAAAAGGTCCCAACTTAATTGCTAAAATATGTAGTTATAGCAATGAAGGTAGTATCCAAACAAGCAAATTACTTACTATTGGCCTAACAATAAGGATGGTGATCATTAACTTAATAGGAAACACATAATAATAAAAACCTCACTACACTATCTAAGAATATAAAGTGATCCATAGATTATGTAAGCACCAATGACAATGAGAGTAGTAGAGTAAGGGGTAAAAATGAAAAATTTAAAGGTTCAGGTTTCCTATTTCAAGTGGAGCCTACCTAATCCATGTGAAAAACAGAAATAAATATCACTTTTGATTTGTCTATGACATGATATATGTGCATTTTGAAATATTTCATGAAACTTTAAGAAAACTTTAAAATAAAGAGGTTTAATTATATCTCGTAGGAATGAAAAATATATGAGAAAATCATAGAATCACATGCAAAACTAAATTTCAATTCATAGATGGTGGTCACTATATACCGTTAAGAACTAAAATTGAGGATATTACCCATATTTCATGTTGATATTGGTTGGAAATTGGGTAGGAAAAGGTGTTCCTACAGAGATCTCATATCACATGTCTAATAGCAATACAATACAAAAAAACAATCCAGGAGAGTATATAATTACATGGAAACAACAATGTATTGTAGCAACTAAGAGCATACATGGAGTAGCACCCTTGCAAGGTACGTATAGACAAGGATTCAATAAATTTGATGTGGGGAATTATGAATGAGATTTATATGTTTGGCGAGAATTTCTATGCAATCTAAGGATTGCATGCATGGTGTGATTTCACTCCTTCAATGGAGGGAAGTGTGTGCTTACATGGTAAGAGAAACATAGCAACTAAACTACAAGAAAACAAGAAATCGGTAGTAGCAAACAAGCAAGGTATGGATACATAAGCACTCAAGGATAAGGTGAGGATTGATGAGTAGAATTTATAGGGTTTGGGGATCCATGGATTGCATGAATGGTGCCACATGACCCCTATTGAAGTTTGAGTAGGTTCAGAAGATATTATTATTATATTCATATTGTATTTGACCAAGACAAAACCCTAAATATCAATGGTATATTATATTTGTTAATTCGACCCTATTGTGCCTTTGTAAAATTCATCCCTATTGTTCCTTGACAAGTCAAATGTAAAATAAAATGGTAAAGTGGACAGGTCGGCCTTGACCTAATTCTAGGTAGTCCAACTAGTATTTATAAGAGGCATAGCGCCTCATTTGGAGATACACACAACTAGCTATCTCATATAATGTGCAAGGAGAGTGATGCGGCTATAGAGAAGGAGTGACACATATACAAAGGAAGAGTGTCTTAGTAAAGGGTTTTGGTTATTTGGTGAAGGACTATCTTGTTCTAGTGGTGCGCTACTATGTTCTAGTTAGGGTTTCTGGTGGATCTTCTTTTTTGGTGAGATCTCTCTTGAGAGAGACATTGTACTTGTTGAAGAATCTATATTGAAGAATCTTTGCTGGTTTTTCTCCTCCACGAGGGTTTCCCAAGATAAATCCTATGCTACTCTGGATGTCTTTCTTTCAGTGATCATTATGCATGCAGTTATTGTTTTGATAGACTAAAGTTAAATAATACTACACACACTTAACTGCTTAAGAAGAATTTTAACATGGTGTCAGAGTGGGCCTGAAAGAAGCCATTTTTATAGTTTAGAAGAGCTCATTAGGGAAACTAATACCATAGGAGGAGTTTCCTAACCCTATCACATCTTTCCTTGGAATTAGATTCTTAGTTTAATGAAGTTTTGTAAACTAAAACTCGTGTTGTAACTACTTGCAATAGCACAAACCCTAGAAGATGATTTCACCCACTTTCTGGAGGACATTGGTCAAAGCAAGACTACCAATAAGTTCTCCTAAGGAGGGTGCACCTTTCCCTCAAAGAAGAATTCAAAAATTCACATTTTGAAAAATTAGGGTTTCCTCATAAGCCCTAGTCTTGGCAGTTGTAGAACTGAAGCTGGAACTGGTCACCTTGGCATAACACTCTCTGGTAAGTAAAAAACCTTTCTTTGAAATTTTTTATCTCTTTATTGTATTTTTCAATCACAGGATGGAACCTAGTACCAAGCTTGATGAGAAGCTTGAAGGTGTTGATAACTTTCGAGCATGGAAGTATAGAGTGATGTTCATTCTAGAAGAGAATGATATAGAAGATTTTAGAAAAGAAGAAGTTCCAGAACCTGATGGAGATGAGGCCAAAGAAAAGTACAAAAAGAATCTAGTGAAGGTGAAGAGAATCATTTCCGATTCTATCAAGGATCATTTGATCCCCCATGTCTCATCATTGACAACTCCCAAGCAAATGTTTGATGCCTTATCCCGATTGTATGAAGGAAAGAATATTAATCGGAACATAACCTTGAGGACACAACTTAAGGATGTGAATATGTAGAGTTCATAAACTATCCAATAATACTTCACAAGGGTGTCTCAAATCAAAGAAAAACTAGAATCCATTGGAGACACAATCGAAGAAGTTGAGTTGGTTAAGAATACATTGAATGGTCTCCCCAGATCATGGGAATCATTCATTCAAGGTATATGTTCAAGAAGGTGGCTAACAAGGTTTAGAAGACTATGGGAGGATCGTACTCAAGAAGAAGCTAGATTGGAAGTAAGAGAAGAGAAGCTAAGTGATGAAGAAAATCAATCCCTAGCAGCACATACCAGAAAAGGAAAGAGAAAGAAGGAAGTCCACTCACATAAGAAACCTAATGGATTACAAAAGAATCAAAAGTTCAAGGATTTCTCAAGTTATAGATGCTTCATTTGTCAAAAGATGGGACACGTTTCCATAAAATGTCCCAACTCCAAAGGTAAGGTTAGAAAAGGAAAGTATAGAAGACATCATGCTCATGCCACACAGGATGATGAACATGATCATGAGAAAACCAAAGAATAAGAATCAAGCGAGGAATATGTATTGTAATGTTATGAACATCTAGTTATATTTTGATATGTTATGACTAACATACTAACCTTTGTTCAAACTTAAATTTATAAGCTAACTCTAGTCAAAGTATTAGGTTGATTAAGGTTGATATTTTCGAGTTTACTTGCATTATATTCCCTGACTCAGATTTCTATAAAGAAAAAATATTGTCTTAGTATAGGGGAAAGGTTGAAGAGAATACTTTTTATCTTGAGTGAAGGAGTCTCGGAAGAAAATAAACAACACTCATTCTCGAAGATAAGACTTCAGGTTCTAGGTTTGATTGATTAAATTGATTTCCAATTTGCACATGTCAAGTTTAATAATTGCTACATTACAAGTAAACACTATAGTTGTGACAACAATCATTAAAAGGTTCTATTATTTCTAGTTACAATGAATACTTGGTAGCATGTGAGTATTGTTGATATAAATTCTTATTGTACTTGTTTGCAAGATGAACTACTATCTCCTCTAGGAGATTCTTCTTGTTTTGTTTCCCAGCAGGTTACCATAGAGGAATGATTGATCACAACACTAGAAGAGTGTTGTTCTCATTTCTTATTATTGTATTTCTTGTTTTGACCCTTGTTCCAAGAAGGTCATGGGTGATAGATATGAGAAGGAGATATTGTGACAATTTTTCTCGTTCTTGTTATTATTATTATTATTATAAGAGTATTATTCTTGTATGTTGTTTTTGTTGTTTCTCTTGTTCCGAGAAGATCAAAGATGATAAATCTGAGAGGAGATATTGTAATGGTTGGGGGAGAAAATATATTATATGGTCTCTAGTTTGATACATGGAGCATACCATCCAGATACGAAGGTGTATACATGACTGTATACAATAATGTATAGAAGAAGAAGAAGAGGAAGAAGGGTATTTTTTATCTCATATGGAAATTGATTACAAGGAGCAGAAGCCTCCAAATATGAACGAACATATTCGTCCAGTTCAGTTGATCACTCTTTAGATCATTGGGAAGAGTTAGTAGAGCCATAAGGGCCTACCCAGAATCGTTGCAATAACCAAGAAGAGACTAGCATGGTCACGTGACACTTTACAAGATGCAAATATATATAGAATTGATGAGCCATATCATGAGGAGTAGATGGCTCCACCAGTGGTGAGGTAGGCAGCCCCAACAAGTACTATCTCAGAAGGATTTAGAGTTCAGAGGGATTCATCCCTAGTGAACCTCCCCATGACCATTCATAGGAGTCAAGATTCAAAGGGAGCATGGAGACTCAAAGTGAGCCTGATCTTAGAGAGAGTCAATGGCTTAAATACTTTCATTCATAAATTATTCCTCCTCATATTTATATGGAAGAGAGATATGTCTTCCAGGACTTACAAATATGTGCCATGAGTTGAGGAGGTTAGATTGAAGCTTCAGAGGCTTCGAGGAGATATGAGACCTCCTAGGAAGATTCCCTAGTTTCAGTGACAGAGGAGGAAGCCAGTCAGAAGGACTGGGATATGGATATTTTTCCTTGAGACTAAAAGGGAAGACAATGGTGACTTCCAAATTAATATACAAAGATCAAACATGATTTTGATGGCAGCATAGAGATACACAAAGCCTGATTTGTGTCAAGAGCATTCTCCCAACAAGAGGGAGAATACTATGATGAGACACTTTCTCCAGTAGTCAAAAGAAGTATACATAGAGCATCCACAAGATATATGAGAAAGAGTATCATGTCTACAAATTGAAGAAATCCTTGTATGGACCTAAGAAAGAACCCAGGACATGATATGCCAGATCAGACAGTTCCCTGATGAGCTTGGGCTTTACCAAGAGTAAAGTAGGTTCCAACCTTTACTTCAATGTTGTGGATGGTGAACCAGTGATATTATTGTTGTATACCCATTTCTAACAAGAAACAAGAATCTCATCACTAAGACTAAGAGGAAGTTTGTTTCATATTTTGAGATTAAAGACTTAGGCATGATGCATTACTTCTTAGGTCTATAGGTATGGCAGAGACCGAGTGAGATTTTCCTTAACCAAAGAAAATATGTTGTTGAGAGTCTAAAAAGATTCAGAATGATGGATTGCAAGGCCATGCCTACAATGATGGTGACAAATCTAAATTTATTGAGTGATACATCTTCATAAACAGTGGATACCACAATGTATAGATAGATGATCCATTTTTTGATGAACTTAACGAATATGAGGCCAAATATATGTTTTATGGTGAACACATTGAGTCAGTATATGGTTGAGACAAGAAGTGTTTACTTGGTTGCACCAAAACATGCGATGAGGTACCTGAAGGGTACAATTGATTATGGACTTAGATATGCTTCAAATCATGAGATAAGCCTACAAGGATTTACTGATTCAAATTGGGTCGGTAGTGTTGCATAATGGAAGAGTACATACGGATTTTTTTTCAGTATGGGATCAGCTATGATCTCATGGTTCAACAGGAAGAATACTAGTGTGGCGCTCATTATAGATGAAGCAGATTACATTGCATTTTATTCATCAAGCAATGAAGTAGTGTGGCTTCGGAAGCTGCTTGCAGGATTGTTTGATCTCGAGTTGCAGGCAACTTGTATCTGGTGTGAAAAAAAAAGTTGTGTGAACTTAACATAGAACCCATTGGTCCATGAAAATTCCAAGCACATCGAGATCAGGTACCATTATATCAGATATATGGTACAAAGGGGAGCAATGAATCTCCAGTATTTCGCTACAGATGAGCAGATAGATGACGTGTTGACCAAGCCTCTATCAAAAGTAAAGTTTGTGTACTTCAGAGACAAGCTTGGTGTGGTCCAGAAGGACACCCCTAGTAAGAGGGAGTGATGAGTTACAATTGTGATACAGGGTAGCAACTTCAGTGTGTGGCAGAAGAAACATTCATGGGAATGTTACGGCTAATACAATGATAATTCATGGTACGTCGAGTTACTGCTACCCTAGTGATTAATCCTAGTACGTAGATGGCTACTCCAGTGATAGAGCCCGATATGCTAATTTACTGGTACCCCAGTGATAAATCCTAGTACACATATGGCTACCCCAGTGATTAAGCTTGGTACGTTGAGTTACTGCTACCCCAGTGATTAATCCTGGTACGTAGATGGCTACTCCAGTGATAGAGCTCGGTATGCCAAGTTACTACTACCCCAGGGATAAATATTGGTACACAGATGGATATCCCAGTGATTAATACTGGTATGTCGAGTTATTGTTGCCCCAATGATTAAGCCTAGTACACGTATGGCTACCCCAATGATAAATCATGGTATGCCAAGTTACTTCTACCCCAGTAATATAACCTAGTATATAGATTGTTAATCCTGTGAAAAAGTCTGGTACGCAAAGTTACTGATTATGGCACCCGTTAGCATGACCTCACACAAGGTCAGTAGATTCCATGCCTTCAGGGATGATTAGTTACTTGAATTTTAAGATGGTGGGACAACTTATGTGGTTGGAGGTTTTTCCTAGCCTTGGGATAGATGGGTAGTGTGTGCACACTACATCACCTAATCCTCGTGATTAGATGCCTGGTCATTGTGTACCAGTTGCTCGGTGTGCCAACCATAGTTTACTAGTTCAATGTGGAACTAGATGCCAGATTTTGTGTGAACTGGCGAGTGAAAGCCCCGTGATGACATAAATCATGGATGGATGAAGAGACCCTGTATGTTGATGTGGTTACAAAAATTATTCAATATAGATTTGTGTAAATTCAACAAGTCAATGTTCAAGTGTACAAAAGAGCAGAAGTAGTCGTGATGTTCGTGTCAGAAGAATACATTCCTTGCTAAGAGGGAGTGTTGAAGTTTCAGTAGCATCAGAAGATATTATTATTATATTCATATTGTATTTGATCAAGAAAAAACCCTAAATATTAATGTTATATTATATTTGTTAAGTCGGTCATATTGTGCCTTTGTAAAAGTTATCCCTATTGTGCCTTAACAAGTCAAATGTAAAATAAAAGGGTAAAGTGGATAGGTTGGCCCTGACCTAATTCTGGGCAATCCAACTAGTATTTATAAGAGGCATGGCACCTCATTTGGAGATACACACAACTATCTCTCTCATACATTGCACAATTCTTGGAGAGTGACGTGGCTACAGAGAAGGAGTGATGCAGCTACAAAGGAGGAGTGTCTCAGTAAAGGGTTTTGGTTATTTGGTGAAGGACTATCTTAGTCTAGTGGTGTGCTACTCTGTTTTGGTTAGGGTTTCTGGTGGATCTTCTATTTTGGTGAGATCTCTCTTGCGAGAGACTTTATACTTGTTGAATAATCTATATTGAAGAATCTTTTCTCGGTTTTCTCCCCCACGAGGGTTTCCCAAGATAAATCTTGTGTTACTATGGATGTCTTTCTTTCAGTGATCCTTATGCTTGAAATTATTGTTTTGATAGACTAAAGTTAAAGAATACTACACACACTAAAGTGCTTAAGAATAATTTTAACAACCCCTTCAAAGTTAAATGTTATCTAAAACAAAGAAATGCATAATGGGAATGTTTACAAGGCCAATTGGAAGTTGACATAAAAAATTGTGATATACTCGTAGGAATGAAAAATATTTATATAACTCATAGAATCACATGTCAAAATCAAGTTCAATTCATAGATCGTGGTCACTATATGCTCTCAAGAACTGAAAGTGAGGAGATTACCCATCTTTCATGTTGATGATCTGGGTTGGCGATTGTGAAGGAAAATATGTTCCTACAATGATCTCATATTACACGTCTAATAGCAATACATTACAAAAACCAATCTAGGGAAGAATATAATTACATGGCAAGAGAAGTGTAGCAACTAAGAATATACATGGAGTAGCACCCAAGAAGGGTATGTATACACAAGGAATCAATAGATGTGAGGTGAGGAATGAGGTGTGGCATGTATAGGTTTGGGGAGAAACCCTGTGCAATCTAAGGATTACATGCATGGTGAAATTCCACCCCTTCAATAGAGTGAAGTGCATGATTACATGGTAAGAGTAACATAGCAACTAAACTACAAGAAAACAAGCAAATAGGGAGTAGCACACAATCAAGGTATGAATACATAAGCACTCTAGGATAAGGTGAGGATTGATGAGTAACACTTATAGGGTTCGATGATCCATGGATTACATGAATGGTTCCACATGACCCCTTCAAATCTAAATGTTAGCTAAAGCAAAGAAATGCATAATGGGAATGTTGACAAGGCTAATTGTGAGTTGACATAAGCAAATTGTGATATACCATTGAATTGTTGTTTTTTACATTTTTTTTCACTTTGACCATGTT
>ML783236.1:592712-608127 GCA_009831015.1 Picea engelmannii | reverse complement strand
AGATGTATGGGGACCAACTCAGGTATCATCTCTTGGTGGCTCTCATTATTATGTTACTTTTATTGATGATGCAACTAGAAAAACTTGGGTTTATTGCATTCGACAAAAATATGATGTTTTTGATACTTTTAAGAAATGGAAATATTTAGTTGAGAATGAGACAAGAAAAAGGTTGAAGTTTCTCAGATCAGATAATGGAGGTGAATATTGCAACAAGGAGTTTGATGATTATTGTTGATACCATGGGATTTGTAGAGAGAAGACAGTTCCAAGAACACCACAAGAAAATGGTCTGTCAGAAAGGGTGAACAAGACAATCATGGAGCGTGCAAGGAGTATGAGTTGCATGTTCATTTTCCCTTACAGTTCTAGGCAGATGTTGTAGATACTATTGTTTTCTTAATTAAAAGAGGACCTTCAAGCTCTTTGGATGGTAGAATTCTAGAGGAGGCATGGATAGGTAAAAAGGTAAACTATTCTTTTTTGAAGACTTTTGGTTGTGAAGCATTTGCCCATATTGATAAAGAAAATAGAACAAAGCTTGAGGAAAAATCCAAGAAGTGTACCTTTATTGGATACAGCGTTAATGATTTTGGTTATCGCTTATGGGATTATGAAAATAAAAAAATCATTAGGAGTATATATGTCATATTCAATGAGAAGGTCATGTACAAAGATCAGTTGTAGGGAAAGAAGCAAGAAAAAGAAAAACTAGAATACATAGTGCTTGATGAGATCACTGAAAAATAAATTCCAAAGGAACCAGAAAAAAATGTACAGCAACAGGAGAAACAGGTACCTCTAACTCCTGCAAGTGTTGTTAGAATATCTATGTAACATACCTAGCCACCCACAGACCGGGTATGCTACCTGCAAGCCTGCCCTTGGAATTTTTTCTCATGTTGAACTTATTTATTTATTAAGGATGCATAAGATAATAGTTTTAACGACATGCAGAACAATATCCAACAAGCATGCAAGATCTAAAGATTATGTTAAACGATAATTCAATATACACACTAGAAATACATTCATATACATGTAAATAACAATTAATCTACACAACAAAATACATTCATACATACATAGTAATATCATGACAGAGATCACTTATCTTTATGAAAGACGAGACCGACTGGCTGCAGAGCAAGGATGTTCCACCCAATCGTAGACATCGTTGCTTTAAATCCCAATAGTAGTGTCACCCTCGAGCCAGGGCTATGAATCCACAAGGATGGTTTTGGAGTGTAAGTCCACCCTTCTTTGCCACACAGTCCCTAAGGAATTCCTTCTCCTTACTCCTAGGACTTCTAGCACAACTGGTCTAGAATCTCAATGCTGGAACTCTCAAGACTCACAGTTGTGAGAAAAACAGGGCACATGCCAATGCATTTCATACATGCAGGCCCTAGGTCAAGGCTGGATCACACCAACGACCACTACAACCAACTATCCCATGGATAAGTTCTTCAGAAGCTTCGTTTCCTTTGCCAAGCCAAGACGTAGGGGATGATGGATCAATGTACGAGTTAAGGGGGTGCATGGGAGTGCATGAGGGAATAATGAGTGAGGGCATGGGAAAACAATGAACAAGTCATCAGTCCAACCCCCCCATTAGACCATAGGTGGGTTTAAGTAACCTCTTGGGGAAAACAAAAACCTCCTAGCCTTCCCCAAGAAGTTCACGTAATCGATCCCCTCCCTTAGACAAAAAGGGTAATAATAAAAAATAGGAATAAACACTTAGTCCCTCAAGTTTCCTCTCTTGTGAAATCATAGCACCCTATAACTCTAGTCCTTGTCCATCTAGAAGCCAACAATGTATTTATTATTATTAATGATCAAAACATTACATTTCTTGGGCATACTGGGCTTTCAATAATTGTTTGGGCACTCAAATTTTAATAATTGTTTTTGAACCACCATTTTAATTTTAATAATGGTAATAATTGTTATTGATAATTGTTTGGATATTGAAGTCATATTCACTTAAAAATTCCAACCATCTTGTTTGCCTGGCATTCAAGGTCGGTTGTTCGAAAATATACTTCAGAACAACATGGTCTATCCTTAATTCAAATTTCTTCCCCATGAGATAATGCCTCCACATCCTTAAGGCGTGAACAACAACAACGAGTTCCAAGTCATGCGTGGCATAGTTCCTCTCATGTTCCTTAAAATTTTTAGACTCATATCCAATGGCATGTCCATTCTGCGTGAGGACTCCCCCAAGTCCTTCCTTACAAGCGTCTATACATACCACAAAACTTTCATTTGGGTCGACAAACTTTAACACAGGAACACTAGTAAGTAATTCCTTCAACAGATTAAAATTATTTTCACATTTGAGTGTCCATTCAAATTTAGTTCCCTTCTTTTGCAAAGAGGTGATGGGGTGAGAAATATTATAGAACCCTACTATGAACCTTCTGTAGTAGCTGGCTAATCCCATAAAAGATCTGGTGTCTGACACATTTCTGGGTGTTGGCCATTTTCTAATGGCTTCAATATTCTCTGGATCTACTGCTATGCCCTGCTCTGAAATAATGTGTCCCAAGTAATGGATCTATTTTTGCTAAAAATAACACTTACTCAGCTTGGCGTACAACTGATGTTCTCTCAGTAGTTGTAACGCCAATATCAAGTGATGTTCATGCTCCTCTTTAGACTTAGAATATATAAGTATGCCATCCAGGAATACTATGACAAATTTGTCCAAATAATTTCTAAAAATGCCATTCATTAAGCACATGAACACAATTGGTGCATTGGTCATTCCAAAAGGCACCACTACAAATTCATATTGCCCACACCTAGTCCTAAAGGTTGTCTTATGAATGTCTTCTTCCTTGATTCTTACCTGATGGTATCCTGCCCTCAGGTCAATCTTTGAAAATATCTTTTCTCCTCTTAGTTGATCAAAGAAGTCATCAATTTAGGGTAGCAGATACTTGTTCTTTATAGTGTACTTGTTCAGTTGTCAGAAGTCAATACATAGCCTCAAGGTTCCATCTTTATTTTTGACAAAAAGTATCGGTGCTCCGAAGGTGAAACACTTGGATAGATGTACCCTTTCCTCAACAATTCCTTCAACTGCATTTGTAATTCTTTTAGCCCTGGTGTGATCATTCTACAATGTGTTTTTGACACCAGGGCAGCTCCTGGAACTAAATCAATTGAGAAATCTATCTCCCTTCTTGGTGGAAATGCGGGTATTTCTTGGAATACATCTTCAAATTCCTATAGCACTGAGAAATTTTCAAGGCTTGGCCCCTTTGTATCAACTGGCTCCTCCACCAGGGCTGCATACAGTTGACATCCTTTTCTAAAACACCTTTTCAGTTGTAAGGCCAAAATATCCCTTATAGATATGGGTCTTGGAACTCCTTTCACAGTGCTTTGTTTTCCATTTCTATCATGACATGTAAATGTCTTGTTATGAAAATCTAGGACAACATGATGCTTTTCCAACCAATCCATCCCAATCAGAATATCAAAAGACCCTAATGGTATGAAATTTAGATCAGTACTAGTATTCACGCCATTAAGACTTATGGAACAACTTCTTACCATATCATGGATTCTTCTTTTGGTCCCAATGGCTAGCTGAACCAAACTTGTTTTTCAAAGTTTACTTTTCTCCAAATGTAATCTATCCACTATCTTAGGGTCAATGTAACAATGGATTTCTCCTGAATCAATCAAAATAGAAATCGGTTGATTTATGATCTTACCTTCCACCTCAGTCATATTGGATTGGTACTCTACTTCTCGATCATTTAAATCTGCATAGATTCTCCCCATATCTCTGACTATTGTAGCCTCTTGGATGTTGTGCACAATATTCTCTCTGTCCTCTCTCTGTGGGCAATCCTTGTACAAATGATCTTCCTTGCATCCCCAACATTGGATTGGTGGTCTTCCCCTTTTTCCCAAGGAGTCTTCCTTCTTGAAATCCTCAGCATACTGATCTTGATGATTTCTATTAGGCTCATTCCTATTGAAGGGAGGTTTGAATCCTTTCCTCCTCTGATCAAACTTCACATTCTTCTTGTCCTTCCAAAATTTATGCAGGGATTCTCTTCCTTGGCCTTCCTCATATAGGTATTTATCCTTCCTGATGGCCTCAGTCAAGGTCTTGGGTTCATCATACTTGATATTTTCCTTATAGAAGGATGGAAATCCACTTAGAAATCTCTGTATTTTCACTTTCTCATCACCAATGAACCTGACATACTTTAAAAATCCCAAGAACTTCTTCTTGTATTCTGCCATAGTCATGATTCCCAACCTGAGTTCAAAGAACTCCTACATTTTCTTGTCATATAAATGCTCTAAGAGGTACTCCTTCTGGAAGTACTTATTGAACTATTTCCAAGTGATCCTACTTTCATTAACATGTTCCACTTGCTTCAGTTGGTCCCACCACACTGCAACTTTCCCATGTAAATGGTAGTTGGAAATCCTAGCTTCTAGGTTTGATGAATAGTTATGCAACTGAAAATATCTTCAGATCCCAAGAAACCATGCTTCGACATCATCTTCCCTTTCTCTTTCACCATAGAAGGAAGGTAGCTTGATCTTCCTCAATTCTCCTTGCAAACTATCTATCTCTTGTTTCCTTCTCTAGTGTCTGACAAGAGACACTTTTGGGTGGCTTACGGGATCATATGATGCATAAAACTTCCTTCCTAAGTAAGGAGGTGAGTGGTGTCCATGAGATCTGCTAGCACTTCTGGAATAACCAACTCTTCCATGAGCATCTCCTCTTTCCTAACACCTGCCTTCCTCCTCTTGTATTGAGTTCGATTCCTTCTTCGTTTACCTCTGCAACTAATTTAAACTTTGCAACACTCGATAGATTATCTAAATTTTCTCTCTCATCGGTCTCTCATTGTCTTATTTGTAGTTCTGCACTTCCATCTTCAAGCTTCTTACCATTTCTATCAACGTTTCATGTTCTCCTTTTTCCTTGTGTCTATTGGACTCTATCTCTGCATTACCGATTCTAGTATTCTGGCCTTCAACCTCCTTTTCATGACTGGAGGCTCCCTCACCTTCTCCCATTTTCTCAATACACATCCTAAGATGATGCGCTTAAGCCTCTTAATTCTGCAAAATGTGCAAGCGACCATTTTGTTAGAATTACGTGTATGATAGAAAAAATTGCCAAATCATGCTACGAGTATATTTCTTTTTTGTGGAGATCATATCCCCATTCTTCATAAATAATAGTGTCCTGTTATCCATGGCTGACACAGAGTTCACCCTATGCATGCACTTCCTTCAAACCACCTCCCAGGTGACCATGACTAGAAACTGTGGCTAAATCCTCCCTTAGAATTTTTCTGTCTCGGAGACAACCAATTTGGTTCTTAGCCTTCCTTCCTTAGCTCTCAACCTACATATGAACAAGGCCATGAACCTACACTTAGCTTAAAAACCTCTTGTCTAGAGCTTCTATACTTTAGATCTTTTATCTAGGACCAAATCAATGGTCCTTGTCCTCTTTCGTGATCAATGATCGATATCTTCTTCATGACTCCGCGCTTCGGGAGTCTCAACTTTTCTTTCTTACCTCGTCCTAGTACTCCTTTTCCCAGGGTTCCTGATCTGCCAACAGGTGTCCTCCCATAGATCAATGACTGTGAATCATTTTGACGTTTCGAGCTTCAAAAGTTTCAAACTTCCCTCTTGCACTTTCTCCCGGAGTGCTTTTACTCATAGTCAACGATCCCTAGACACATGTCCTCTGGAATCGACAGTCAATATATACTCCGGACTTCAGGCCTTCAGGATTTTTCAACCCAATGCAGCCTGTTACCTCCTTCCCTTCTAGAGTGCCCTGTCTTCCAGACTGCATGATCTGTCACCACGTGGAAAAATGTTGGAAGTAGACATGTGGCCCAACTAGGAAGGTGACATGTGTCACGTTCTAATCAACTTTTAAACGTTCCAAATGCCCAAAAATTACTAACACATGTCACACATCCCATGTGTCCATTTCATCCCTAGTGATGTCATCGTGCCTTATCACTTCGGATCTTTGGGATTCAGTGCTTTGGGAGTTTTCAAACAAGCACACTTACAATTCTCCCAAACTCTAAATACCTGAATTGGCTAATCTGTCACCATGTGTCCTCCTAGATCGGACGACCAGGTTTCACTTTGGGTCTTCACTAGGAGTACATGGATATGCTCCATGTTTCCTCCTCAATCTAATGACTATGATTTCTTCGGGGCTCTGGACTTCGAATATCTCAAACTTCAACCTTTTTCCTTGAAAATATTTTTATCCAAAGTTCACGATCTTCTGACACATGTCCCCTGTCGATCAATGACCATTATTCATTCGGGACTATGGACTCCAGAAATATAAAATTTCAAACTTATTTGGCCCCACTAGCTTTTATCCAAAGTCATGGATTTGGTGACGCATGGATCTTGGTAGATCAATGGCTGAGATCTTCTTGGATGATCGGACGATCGAGGTTTTCTCCGGCTCTCTGTCTCTCTGGGCTTCGAGAGTCTCAAACCTCAACTAAAAATATCTCAAACAGATTCCTCCAGAGTTACTAATATGTTGACACATAACCTATGGGAGATCAGTGGTAAGGATCTAATTTGGACAATTCGATAGTCGACATTTACTTCGGGTCTCTAGCTCTCTAGGCTTCTGGAGTCTCAAATAAACTTCTCCTCGCTCACTCTTTCCTGGAGTGCTTGCACCCAGAGAATGCAATCGGTTGACGTGTGTCCTCCTATGGATCGACAATCCCTAGCTACTTCGACTATTCAGAGTTTCGATGTTTGAGCCCTACCTGTCACATCATTGCATGCCTTTAAATTTGCAGGGTAATGCAATGATGGTTTGGAGTAACTTGTTTTTCTCCCCGCAATTCTCCTGATGTTGACATGTAACCCCGACGAAAACCATGGTTTGGATTGCGGGACCACCTTGGGAAATTATCTCCTGTGCAACTCAATTCTCTGCAATTCCTTTTGGCTATTGATCTCTCTCTCCAATGGGATCTGACGGTTGCAACCTTAACCTTGCTTCCTTTTCGTCGAATGACCCCTGTTTACTTGTCCTCTAAGCCAATGATCCCAGATCTTCCCGATCCTACCGTGGTGATCATTCCCAAATTAAAAAGGAATGGTCACGATCCGTTGAACCCTCACAGAGGTTTTATGACGTTATGTCTCCTACATAGCATCTGCAATGCCATTCCTCCTGATATTTTCAACTTCACGGTCAGAGTTCAATCTCGACCATGAGATTCTGACCAATAGACCCGGCCCACACCGACCCGATGTTTCAACCTAGCTCTGATATCAATCTGTAACATACCCAACTACCCACATGCTAGGTATGCTACCTGCAAGCCCACCCTTGGACTTATTTCTAATCCCGACCTTCTTTATTTATTAAGGATGCATAAGATAACAAATTTAATGACATGCACAACAATATTCAGCAAGCATGCAAGATCTAAATATTATGTTAAACGATAATTAAATATACACAATGGAAATACATTCATATACATGTAAATGACAATTAAACTACACAATGGAATACATTCATACACAGATAGTAATATCACGACAGAGAGAACTTATCTTTATGAAATACGACACCAGTTGGCTGCAAACCAAGGATGTTCCACCCAACTATAGACATTGTTGCTCTAAATACCAACAACAGTGTCACCCCCAAGCCAGGGCTATGAATCCACAAGGACGGTTCTAGAGTGTAATTGGGTTCCCAAACCAGTCATCTCTCAATCTCTCATAGATTTCTTGACACCCACAACAATCCAAGTACCCAACTCTCTTCTACCCATCCTGTGCCACCCGAGAGAATGGACCTCCACCCTTATCTGCCATGCAGTCCCTTAGGCAGTCCTTCTCCTTCCTACCAGGGCTTCTAACATAGCTAGTCTAGAATATCAATACTGGAACTCTCAAGACTCACAGTTGTGAGAAAAAATGGGCACAAGCCAATGCATTTCAGACATGTAGGCCCCAGGTCATGACTGGATCACACCAACGACCACCACAACCAACTATCTGGTGGCTAAGTTCTTCAACAACTCCATTTCCTTTGCCAAGCCAAGATGCAGGGGATGATGGATCAATGGACGAGTCAAGGGGGGGTGCATGGGAGTGCGTGAGGGAATAATGAGTGAGGGCATGAAAAAAAAATGAACAATTCATCATTCCAACCCCCCCATCCGATTAGAGACGGGTTTAAGTAACCTTGTGGGTAAACCAAGAACCTCCTAGCCTTCCCCAAGAAGTTCACGTAATCGATCCCCTCCCTTAGACAAAAAGGGTAATAAGAAAAAATAGGAATAAACACTTAGTCCCTCAAGTTCCCTCTCTTGTGGAATCATATCCCCCTATAACTCTAGTCCTTGTCCATCTAGCAACCAACAATGTATTTATTATTATTAATGATCAAAAAATTACATTTCTTGGGCATACTAGCCCTTCAATAATTGTTTGGGCACTCTGGCCTCTCAGCATTGTAACAATACATTATTTAAAATGGGGGTTCAAAAACCTAGGGTGTTACAATCTACCAGGTTAAGTAGACCCCCTGAAAGATACTCTCCTTCATTGAATTATTTATTGTTGACTGATTCTGGTGAACCAGAATATTATGAAGAGGCAAGGTAGGTAGACACCAAAAAGAAGTGGGAGCAAGGCATGAAAGAGGAAATGGATTATTTGGTAAATAACCATACTTGGGACTTGGTTCAGTTTCATGCAGGAAAAAGAGCATCATAGAATAAATGGGTTTACAAGTTGAAGGAAGAAGATGGAGGAAAAAAGAAGTACAAGGCTAGACTTGTTGTAAAGGGGTTTGCACAAAAGAAAGGTATAGATTTTGATGAAATATTTTCTCATGTTATTAAAATGACTTCAATTAGGACTATTTTAAGTCTTGTGGCAGTAGAATATTTGCATATTGAGCATTTAGATGTAAAACAACTTTTCTCCATGGGGATTTGGAGGAAGAGATTTATATGCAACAACCACAGGGGTATGAGGTCAAAGGGAAGGAGAATTTGGTATGTAGGTTGAAGAAGAGCTTGTATGTCCTAAAGAAAGATCCAAGGAAGTGGTATTTAAAGTTTGACAGATTTATGACAGAACAATGTTATAGTAGATGTCATTCTGATCACTGTGTTTACTTTAAAAAGATATAAAATGGAAGCTATATTATCTTTCTATTGTATGTAGATGACATGCTTGTTGTAGGGTCTAATATGTAGGATATAAATGTGCTCAAGAAGAAATTAGCTAATTCATTTGCGATGAAAGATTTTGGTGCTGCAAAGAAAATCCTTGGTATGAGAATAACAAGAGACAAGAAAAATCGCAAATTGACATTGTCTCAGGGTGAGTACATAGAGAAGGTGTTGGGGAGGTTTAGAATGCAGAATGAAAAACCAGTTAGTACACCTTTGGCCAGCCATTTCAAATTAAATAAGGAAATGTGTCCCAAGACACAGGAGGAGATAGAATACATGTCCAAGGTCCCTTATTCATCAGCAGTTGGCAGCTGGATGTATGCGATGGTTTTCACAAGACCAGATATTGAACATGCAGTGGGAGTTGTGATCATATGAACAATCCAGGTAAATAACATTGGGAGGAAGTAAAGTGAATTCTCAGGTATTTGAGAGGTACTGCTACTCATGCATTATGTTTTGGAGGTTCAAACACTTTTCTATAGGGATATGTTGATTCAGATATGGCAGGTGATAAAGATAGCAGGAGGAGCACCACAGGGTATGTTTTTACTATAGGTGTAACAACAGTAAGTTGGATTTCAAAACTACCAAAGGTTGTCACACTTTCAACAATAGAAGCAGAGTATGTTGTTACTACAGAGGCTAGTAAATAAATGATTTGGTACAGAGGTTTATGGAGGAATTGGGAAAGAAGCAGGAGAATAGTAGGTTGTACTGTGATAGTGAGAGTTCCATTCATCTTGCAAAGAAATCAAATTTCCATTAGAAGACTAAGGATATATAGTCGAGGTACCATTTCATATGATCCATCTTGGAAGATGGACATTTGAAGTTGGAAAAGATACACACTAGCCAGAATCCTGCATACATGTTAACAAAGGGAGTAACCAGGGAGAAAATGAGTTCTTGCTTAGTTTCAGTTGGTCTTCAAGCATGAAGGTGAAGATGAGAAATTTTCTAGGTCCAAAAAGGTTCATAGTCCAACAAATGCAACAACAATGGAGTTGTTAAGATCAATATCCAAGTGGGAGATTGTTGGTTGTGGAGCTTAATTATCTTCCTGATTTAGAGGTCTTTGTTTTCAGTTGTGTTTATACCCCATGAAGACTTTACACCCCAAAAGAATGTACACTCATCCACGTGGGGGAGTGCAGGGGGGGTTACCCCCCTGCAGGGTCTGGGGGAAAGTGGGCCCCCGGGGGGGTTCGAGGGAGAAGCCTCGGAAGGAAAAATTTCCTTGTAAATGTATAATGTAATTTCATTATAAATCTGGACCGTTCATTATAAGGTCGCAGATTTAACAGTAGAAGTTATGTTAGGGTTTTTTTCCCTAGAAGGCAACCCTCTTTTATGAGGGAGATTTATTGCGGCTATGTATCATATCGAATGTTGTATTATGAGAGAGGATACTGTGAGAGAAAAAAGAAGAAGTTACAATGGGTTTGTTGTAGGTTGTATCCTTTCATTTGCTGGATAATAATAAAGGAAGGACCTAGAAATTTATCTGGAGGACGTAGCCCACACTGGGTGAACCACGTATATCTGTGTCTCTATTGTATTGTGTATCTTTTGTGTTTTATTTCTGCATTTTTTTTTATTTCTCTGTGATCCTATTTTTATAGCACAAAAAATCTTATGCTCTCATCTGCGATGAGTTCATCGCTCGTATTCATTTTATTATTTTTAAGAAGGAAAGCCCAAGATTATCTGCAACAACCAAGAAAATGATAGCTAAGGTAGGCCATTGGTACTTAGACGGACCCTCAACCTATATCAGGGTTTTCAGGGCCACCGAAGCACCACATATCCTACCCGCTCATGTCCCAGACCGGTCGTTGTGGGAGAAATTTGCTATCAGACTATCCTGCAGGGCTATAATGCCACATTAGTCAAGGACAAGAAGAAAGATTTCATACCCTATGGTTTTCATGTGGGGTTTTATCTGGTAAAGGATATTGCTCAAGCCTAACAAGAAGGGTTGAGCCAACTTGAATTCGGGTTCCCGACAGGCCGATTCCGCAAGCAAGAATCTAAAGGCATGGTCCTCCAACATGCTTCACAAGTATCATCCTATTGGTCATACGGTCATGATAAGTTTGAGGACAAAATTTTCATAGAGTGCACCCAGAACTGGGATGAGGTGGTACAGAGAATGCCCAGCCCAAATATGACCAGGTTCAAGGCCATGAGCATGGATGAATAGGTGGAAAAAATAGAGAAGTCGGCTCAAGAGGCCCTCAGAGCCAAGGAAGAAATCATAGTGGTAAAGATGACAGAGGCACAGAGAAGGGGATTACTCTTGCTAGAAGGGGCATAGAGAATCATTGATCAATTGAAAAATGACCCTGATATGATATAAATGACAAGGATTCCCATTGATGACACAATCAAAAGCCGAGGATAACCAAGTGGCCTAGAGCTGATGTAACTTGAAGAAATCACCAGGTCAGAAAACCTTGGAGTTCCACCACCACAGATCAGATCACCAGGGGAAATTTCAACCCAACCTGAGATAACAAGGATATCAGGGGGGAAAAAGTGTACCAAATCCCTTGTTTGATTTGATAACTATCTATGATGATGAGGAGATTTCGGAGGTGTCCCTAGTGACTCCAGTGTAGATTACATAGGAGAAAGAACCTAAGAGAGCATCTACCCTGGGTCCCGATGCTTCAGTTCAGAGCCGTCCGCATAGAGAGAACGAGGTAGAAAGTGCCTAAGACACTGAGCCACTCGACATACCGTGAACCCCAATGGATAGCTCGAGGGATGAGCTAGGATCGGGCGGACAGGAAGAAGAAATTTCACAACAAGACATCGACAGTTTAACAGTCAATTATCAAGTAAGTATCAAACTTGCCCCTGGTTCCTCAGTTTTGGTTAATACCTTACCAGTCGATGAGAAACAATCAAAATTTGAGCCATTGATACATATAGAAGAGGTTCAGGAACCCAACCTAGAAAAAATATACACAGTCAAGAGTCTGGGAAATACTCTAAATTGGGGGGAACAACAAATCCCTGAACCTATTGATGAGGTCTCTGATGTACAAACAATCACCTATGACTGGAAGAGGAAATCCATCATGAAGAGAACCACTAAGAAGAGGAGGCTTATGTTGGACAGTTCGATTCTCATCACCATAGAGGAGAAATTGATCAACACAGAGCACGCCAAGACATCTAAGCTTATCAGCGTAGGGATGGCTATCACAAATGAAACCCCTGATAGAGAAAGAAAACATGAAGAGTTGGTTGCTGCACTAAAGGAGTTGGAGCATCTATGCCATCTGGAGAAATAATATCAGGACTCCACACAAGCCACGATGTTTTTGATAAGTGAGTTCCAAGACACCTATGACAAATTCATGAATGAACGACACATTTTCATTGTAGGGATAACCAACTTCCAAGAAGACACCCTTATGGTGCTAGTGACCTGGAAAGATGGTACGAAACGACCCACCAAGTAGTGGAAAGAATTCATTACATCAACGTGGTTCAAAAGGGTCGAGACTCCGAAGAGCATGACATTTGGGTGATAAGGGACAACAACATAGATCAGATAAGGAAAGCGGCCGAATACTGGGTGAAAATGGCCCAAGAACCTTAGCAGGAGATTCAAGAAAAATGGGTCGATTGCGAAATGAGTTGATTCAAGATTAATTGGGAGATGAAAGACATCGATCTCCCAAAATTCAGCTCAACCGAGGACTTTGTCGACTTGCATGACATAGTCAAACAACATGTAGAACAAGACTCGGCATGGACTGCAAAGATAGAAAAGGTGGTGAGAATTGCGCCAGGTCAAGTATAATAGTTCATGGAGCACCCGATCAAGTCTCGAACAATATTGCAGCAGTTAAGTGTCAAAATAGTTAAGTATTGGGCATGGGAAGTAGAAGGAAAATAAATCTTTTCATCCTCGATGGACCAACACAGATTCTATGGTTTTATTTATGGTTTTCATTAATACAATCTATCGAATAAATATATCTTTTTGATTAATATATTCGAAATGAAATGACAGGGAAATGTGGCCATCCCTTTCATAAGCATTGCATAGAAAGGTGGATTCGTGAGAGATGAGTATGCCCTTTAGGTATGAATTTTGAATAGTTTTCTATCTTCTTCAAACTTAAAAATAAAAATAAAAATATGTATATATTAGAGTGATTTTTGGATCAAATTTGTGTGTGAAGTTTTGAAGGTTTTGAGTGGATTAATGGTAATGGTGGAGTGTCTACTCGAAACGATGGATGTTTCAAAACTCTACACACAAATTTGATCCAGAAATCTTTAATATTATATAGTCAATGTGGAAACTTACATACTCAGATATATACATATTTTTACTAATAAAAATCAAATAAATGATGAAACAGATAAGAGTCTGTGGGAGTTAGAGAAGGAAGAATATCCATAGCTAATTGCTATCCATCCACCAGTATTTCACACTCTATCCAGCAACAAGTAATTCGACGGCTTATGTTACAGTCATATTTATACAAGTTCTAAATTCGTTAACTCATACTTTTATATATTTTCACTTGCTTAATACAATGTGAACCTATCTATATACATTGGAGTTTTTAAATAGTTTAATCGATTATCAAATCTTTTAACAGTGTAATCTTCATTTAAATCCTATCCCTCATGCTAATTCGATTTGAATACATTTAAACTCCGTTCTTAAAAATTTAACTTCTTTGTTTCAAAATATAAGTCAAATTACATTTACAATTTTTTTTTTTTTAATAAGGATTATGTTATATATGGTAAATGTATATTTTATACCTTGCGTCTTGCTAGCCTCGTCTTGCTAGTCATATATTTGATCTGGGATTAATCTGTTTATAATATTTGTGTGGGAGAGAAGCTTTGGTTCTGGTAGTAATTCTTGAACTCGAAAATTGGGAGTGTATAAAAAGCTTCGGTTCTGGTACATAATGAAATAGGGACACAATGAATTAATTATCAACAAAGTTGTGAATTCAATTTTCTAGATGGTTGGTAGATATCGGTATATAATGCATCAATGATGTACAACTTGATTGGGCCTAATGGTTAAGAACATGTGTTTCTTCCTAAGAGGTCACAAGTTCAAATCTAGAGGGGGGTAGGGTATGTATATCTCCGTAGAATTTATCAGTGAAATCACTTGGCGGAGGGGGTCTCATACACCAATTTGGTGATAGATTATTTTGGGAGAATATCTTGTGAAGTTTGGAATTCATACATAAGAACATGTGTTTCCTCCTAAGAGGTCACAAGTTAAAATCCAGAGGGGGTTAGGGTATGTATATCTCCGTAGAATTTATCATTCAAATCGCCGGGCGGAGGGGGTCTCATACACCAATTTGGTGATAGCTTATTTTGGGAGAATATCTTGTGAAGTTTGGAGTTCATACAAAGATGATTTGAAATACAAAAATTCTCAAACAGGGTAAGGGACAAAAGAAGAAGTCATCAATAAGGACATTCCTTGGGCATACATTGATGGTGCCTCTAAAAAAGATCTCACTAAAAGAGGTTTGGATGAACACTATATCTCTCCTAAAATCACGATATAGTCTTCAAAGATGAGATAGGCGATTAAACCAACAATTCCTTTGAATTGATGGCTCTCAAATTAATCCCACAGTTGGCTCAAGAATATGGTGTTACATAGTTACAATTTTTTCTCTATGCTTACTCAGAAGCATTACTCATAAACTTCACTTTACAACCACTTTTAGATGATATACAAAAAAACATGACAACCTTCACATTATTTATAAACTTCACTTTACAACCATTTTTTGATGATATACAAAAAAACATGACAACCTTCTCACACATTTCTTTGTCTCATATATACAAGAATAGAAAGAGGGTAGTTGATGGCATTTTGAAAGAACATTGAGGCTAAAGCTTGGTAGTTTGACCATTTCCATCTTTCTCTCATGTACCTTACCAATATTTTTTTCTACACACTGAATACACAATATTCCTTGCAATGATGTATCTAATTTTAAAGACATGAGAACTCATACCATTTTGTTGATATAGTTCAAGATTATGTGATACTGAATTGAAGCATATGCCAATAAATTTTGATTAAAAAAAAAAGAAAAAATTACTTTTTTTTTTCTTTAAAAGTTAAAGGA
>ML783236.1:551857-571901 GCA_009831015.1 Picea engelmannii | reverse complement strand
ATATTGTTTGAATGTTTGTTATAGTATACACTAATTTTGCATGATTGTTTGTAATTATAAAGTTAGAGTTGCCCTCTAACTTTCCACAGAATATTGCACCAAGTATTAGTAGAAATGATGTTGTACAAGTTGAGGAACATCATGACCAAGCAAATGAGGATCTCATGGAAGAAGATGATGGGACAAATCAAGTTAATGATCCCATGGAAGAAGATGACGGGACAAATCAAATAATCCAAGATTTGTTTTCGCAGCCAGATGAGGATGGGGACAATGCTAGTATTTATGATGAACCTCTATTAGAAAAGGAAAATAAACGACTTTATGAAGGATCAAGAGAAAATCTTCTCTCCGCTACATTGTTGCTAGTGAAATTAAAGGTTATGAATAATTTGTCAAACACTAATATGACACAAATCCTAAGGTATGTAATATGTTTCATCTCATATTCTACATAAATGTTAATTTTTTCTATTTTTTTTCGTGTTAATTAATGTGTAAAATGAAAATGCAATTTTTACGAGTAATATTCTTACATTAACTAGTTATTTGTTATGTTGTAGATTGTTGGGTGAATTTTTGTTACCATTGTCAAATATTTTACCTCGCACATATCGAGGTTTGCATGCCATTATGAAAGACATTAGAATGGATTATCAAACTATAGATGTATGTCCTAATGAACATATTATATATTATGGACAACATGCTTCAAAAATAGAATGTTCACAATGTCTTATTAGTATATATCGAACCGATCAAGTAACATAAAGGGTGCCTCGAAAGGTTCTTCGTCATATTCCCATAATTCCATGTTTGCAGCGATTGTTCAGGTGTGAAAGCATAGCACAATTTATGGATTACCATGCATGTAACAGAAGTGGAGATGGTGTTCTTCAAATGCCTGTCGATGGTTCTGCATTTATGGAAATTGAAGAAAAAATGGAATATTTCAAAGATGAACCTCGTAATGTTAGGCTTTCATTGGCAGCTGATGGTGTTAATCCATTCGAAGAGATTAGGTATATTTAATCAGTGTGGCCTATTTTTGTTATCAACAATAACATTCCTCCTTGGATGTTAATAAAGAGGGAGCACATAATGTTGACAATGATTGTTCCAAGCATTTGTTTACATTAATTTCTTGAATGTAACATTTTCATTTGTTTCAATTTTTTGCATAATATCTTTTGTTTATTTATTTACTTATATATATTACATGATATCACTCCTATAGTAATTATGTGTAATTTCAAACAATTAGGTAAGTACCAGGTTAAAGATATGAATGTATATATTGAGCCTCTTATCGACGAGATACTAAAGTTATGGGTTGGCATCCCAATGTATGACATATGTAAACCAATCGGGGAGAATAAATTTAAATTCCGTGGAATATTTTTATGGACAATTCATGATGCCCCTAGCCTAACACATTTTTGTGGTATGTAGAATTCTAATATTTCTCTTTAATACTATATAATTTTTTAATCTTATCATGGTGCATGTTTAATTTTTAAATAATCTCATCGTATAATTGAAATTAAACCATTTGTTGCAGGTCTTCAAACAAAGGGTAAATTTGCATGTCCATTTTGTGGCCCTAAGATGAATTATCGTCATTCAAAATTTTTAGGAAAGATGGTGTTTGATGAGTATAGGCACCTTCTTCCTAAGAACCATAGGTATCGTACTACTGAAAACCATCTTTTCAATGGGAAAGAAGAGACTGGTTTAAAACCATGAAGAATGACACCTCACCTATGGAGGTTGGAATATAATAGAAATCATCAAGCTACTCAATTTCATAATGTATCCTAGATCATGTAATGTTTTGAATGTTTATTTTAATAGTTGAATTTATTTTACTGTATTTGATAATTTTTCTTGTGATTTCTTTTATGCGTCATGAAGGCCGCAATCATCATGAAGGTAAATAATGGACTTCCATGAGGAATGGAATGTTATCTCACTCAATTCATGAGGTTTCCCTACTATGAGGAGCTAAAAATAACTCATTTGTTTGATACAATGCATATCGGGAAGAATGTGACTAAAACGTTATGGCGAATCATAGATGGTAGGAGGGACAAAGAAAAAATTGTCAAAATTTGTACTGACATTCAGGAAGCCAATCATGCAATGCGAAGTGTGATCCGATATTCAAATAGATCATATGGAGTACTAGACCAAAATAACCGTCCATGGTTATTAACAGAGCAACAAAGAAATGATGTAAAAGAGGTTATTCAAAGAATTAAATTTCCCACGGATTTTGCTTCAAACATAAATGATATCTTAACAAAGAAAGGTGATTTTGGTGGGGTAAAAACACATGATTGGCATACCTTCATTAAGGTAATAATTTTGGTATACATATTTATATATATTGGCCTTATACATCTTTCATTTTTTTTTATTTTTTCTTGTCTACTTTGGTGGAAACAAATAATGATTCATTTTTTTGTTACAGTATGTTCTACCGCTATCTTTCCCAAACGAATTTGACAACAATGTCAAACAAGTTATATATGATCTTGGAAAATACATGAGGTAAGTAGTTGTGATTTATATGCAAAATGTTCTTTCAAATTATTGTTGTACTTAATGACACATGTTTTACTTTTAATGTAATATATTATATTATGCTGTGTTAAAACATGTTATTTTCTTGTGTCATGATCTCATGTAGATGGTTTTCATTGAAAGAAATACATGAAGATAATATAAAGTATTGGAAGAGAGAAATTCCTCGTCTAATGTGTGAAATGAAAAAGTATATACCTCCAACTTTTTTCAATGCACGAGAACACTACCTCATACACTAAGTTGAGGAGATTGAAATTTGTGGACCTGTTCACACAAGGTCAATGTGGATGGTGAAGAGGCACTTGAAATCATTGAAGGCGTTGGTTAGACAAAGAGAACGTCCTAAGGGTTCTATGGTGGAGGGATATATGGTATATCAATCCATGGTGTATATTAGTCAGTGTCTTCCTAAATTAGTAGTGCCAACTATGCATGCAATGGATCACATTTGGGATGTGAACTCCATCAAAAAATTTGAAGATCGGGAGAATCTATTGGGGCAAGGTAGAATGAAAAAAATGAGAGGTAATATATTAATAATTGTGAAAATTTATATTAATAATACATATAAAGTTTCATTTTTTGTGTATACGATCATATTCATTACTATATTAATATAATTTATTTCATAAATTATTAATATTTATAATTACCTGCATATTGGACGTTATAACTAATATTTAATATTGGTGAATTATGATTTTTTGATTCAGTTCTCAAGAGTAGGATGCACTACATTTATACATTGCAAATAATATTGACTGGATGAATGTATGGATTGAAAGACGTAAACAACATAATGGAGGTAGGTTATCATGGAAACTACTGTCCGAACTGGTTAGAGAAGCTCATCGTAACAGAGATGCCAATGTTACGCAGAGGAAAATTGATTTAGCATATGGTTTGAAAGATGGAGAGGTAATCAAATTAACCCATTTTATTCAATTATTTTATAGTATATTAATGTGACTACATGTGTACTGTATTTTTTAGATACTTTCGAATTTATATAAATATATGTTAATTTATTAATTGACAATGCATATTTTAAATATCTGACATATTGCAGTTGAAACACCACAAGGCTATGTGGTGCAATGGTCGTAAATTTCACATCAAACAATTGGATGAAACCAGGAAAAATTATGATAGTGGGATAACTGCAGTATTCCAGGTCACTAATGTTTCCTCTAGGAGTGACAAACATCCTCGAGAATCTGAAAATAGATACTATGGGTATTTAAATGATATACTTGAGTGTGACTTTAATTCATTCAAATTAGTTATGTTCGATGTCAAATGGTATAGGGTACGAATGCATGAACGTGATGAGGAAATAACTATTATTCAACATGCCAATGAATTTCCAATGATTAAAACAACGATGTTTGAAAGAGGACATGATCGCTATGTTTTTCCAAGCCAATGTGAACAGGTCTCTTACTCAAATTTTCTAGGTGAAAGGGATTGGTCATTTGTTATTAGATATGATCCAAGAGGAAGGCCAATTAAGTATACTCATTTACAGGAAGAAGATGATATTGAAGATCAAGAAGATGATTCAACAGATCAGACAGAGCTCGAAGATCATGGAGGGTCGACAGATGAAGAAGACGAAGAATATCATGATCCAGGTGTAGGAGACAATATTACAATTCTTGATGATGATGTCGATGAAAATATGCTTGAAAATGACATTGATGATGGTGATGATATCATCAATCCTTTCAACATCGTTTATGAACCAGATGATGATATAGATGTCGAGTTCGTTGAAGAAGATCAAGATATAGAATAAGAATTATTACACAGATGTTGAGGTTGTATTAGGTACGTGGCTATAAAATATTTTAATTTGTATGAATTATTCTCTTAAAATAATTTACTTATAATGTCATGGGTTAATTACATGTTTTTAAGTTTTATGTGACGTTTTTATATCCTATGTTACATGTTGTTTAATTATTATGTGAAACCTAAAAATAGTTTCCAATATACTAAAGTACATGGTAGACTAAAAATATCATTTAGAAACACATAATTTCATGTACCTTCATTAATTTTTCTTTTTGTAGTTTCTATGCATGAATCTTAATAGGACTTTGCTTTCGATTATTTTCTATTTTATAGATTGGGTTTTGGGGATCAATTGAGAGTGATGTGAGGGGGAGGGGAGGGGCCATATGAACTTCCACCTTCACGTGGTTGGCCCTTTTCAGTAGAGGATAAATTATTCTTGAAGCCAAGAGAATCTCTTTCATTTGTATACCATTATGATCGTATAAGATTTCGTCAATATTATTGTCACAATATTGCATCAACGAAGTTTCAATGAACGTGTTTGTCATCTCTATAGAATTTTTTTTGAAACCCTAATTTTCTTTCAAATTACACAGTTTGGTTGATGCAAGTTTTAAGTTTGCATCAGTCTTTCTTCATTTTTCTTTCAAGTTCTACATTAATGTATATACAATGTATCCATGTCATAGTTGTACTGATGAAAAATCCCTCTTTTTCATTGATTTCTTAATCAATGCCGTAAAAATACACCCTTTTAGTACTATATGTTGGGACGTGTGTAATGTCGAAATAATTTTACAAGGAACAAGGAACAAAAATTGTATGAGGACTAGACACCGGCAATAGTGACCTATGAATGGGGCCAGCATTGAAAGTTTTTCAAACAATTTATGTATGCACTGAAATTTGTCATGGATATACTATTCACATGTCTTAAAAATATGGGAGGGTTTCTGGATTCAAATTTGACTGAAAAAACCCACTTTATTCCATCATCAATTCATCATGTAAGCCATAAACCTTAATTTTCTTTCAAAGTACACAATTTGGTTGACGCAAGTTTTAATTTTTCGTCAATCTTTCTTCATTTTTATTTTAGGTTCTACATTAACGTATATACAATGTATCTGTTTCATAGTTGTGATGAAAAATCCCTCTTTTTTGTTGATTTCTTAATCAACACCGTAAAAATACTATAGGCGGGCAACCGTGACATGTGAATGGGGCCAATGTTGAAATTTTTTCAAACTGTATCTGTATGCGTTGAAATTTGATGTGGATAGAATATTTGCATGTATTAATGATATGGGAGGGTTTCTGGAGTCAAATTTCACTAACACACCCACTTTCTTCCATCATCATATCATCATGGAAACCATAAACCCTATTTTTCATATGTTCTAGTAGATATGTTAATGATTCCAAATTTCATATTTGTATTTGAATCAAGGTCAAGCTAGCTTGCAAAGTATCAAATTTTAATTTCAAGTTGATAAACCAAATATGAAATGAATCCAAGCATCATTTGATATCATCACAGGAGAGACAAATTTAAATAATCTTGCAATGAATTAGCTATACTATCGACGAAAAAGGTATAGTATAGCTAATTCATCGCAAGAATATTGTGTCTAATTTGAATGGTGTTACATGGTTTGCAAGGAGTGTAGGGATTATATTATGGTGCAATGTAGTGTATTCTATAAGAACAATCTCTATGCCAAACCTCAAAATGGATAGTACCATATCTTGTTCCTAAGACAAATATTCTTTGTATGTTTTCTTTGTGGTGGCTCAAGCCCTCATCACACATGATGCTTGACAATGAAATGCAACAATTTGACTATTGAATGATAGTGTTATGTCACCCATGGTTAAGGAAATAACTTAAGGTTCTTAGGTCCTATTTGAATCTTCTTAGAATTGAGATTCATTACATAGTCCTTGAAAAAAGACAAAAGACTTATGTAGCAGATATTACTTTGGTCTTTGTGTGGGACATTTTATGCCATTAGTATGTTTTGTACAAAAATAATGGATCTTGGGGACTACACCATGGTCAAGGAATGTGGAACAAGGAACAAGGAACAAGGAACGATGAAAACAGAACAAGGAATAAGGAAAGGAAATTTTACTAGGACTAGACACCGACAATAGTGACCTATGAATGGGGCTAATGTTGAATTTTTTTTCAAACAGTTTATGTATGTATTGAAATTTTTCATGGATAGACTATTCACATGCCTTAACAATATGGGAGGGTTTTTGGACTCAATTTTTACTAACACACCCACTTTCTTCCATCATCAATTCACCATGTAAACCATAAACCCTAATTTTCTTTCAAAGTACACAATTTGGTTGATGTAAGTTTTAAGTTTTCATCAGTCTTTCTTCATTTTTCTTTCAAGTTATACATTAATGTATATACAATTTATTTGTGTCATATTTGTGATGAAAAATCCCTCTTTTTTATTGATTTCTTAATCCACACCATAAAAATACTAGAGGCGAGCAACAATGACATGTGAATGGGGCCAATGTTGAATTTTTTTCAAACTATATCTGTATGCATTGCAATTTGACATGGATAGAATATTCAGATGCCTTAACGATATGGGAGGATTTTTGGACTCAAATTTCACTCACACACCCACTTTCTTCCATCATCATATCATCATGGAAACCATAAACCCTATTTTTCATATGTTCTAGTAGATATGTTAATGATTCCAAATTTCATATTTGTATTTGACTCAAGGCCCAACTAGCTTGCAAAGTATCAAATTTTAATTTCAAGTTGATAAACCAAATATGAAATGAATCCAAGAATCATTTGATATCGTCGCAAGAGAGACGAATGTAAATAATCTTGGGACGAATTATCTATATTATCGACGAAAAAAGTTCGTCGATAGTATAACTAATTTGTCACAAGAATATTATGTCTAATTTGAATGGTGTTACATGGTTTGCCAGGAGTGTAGGGATTATATTATGGTGCAATTTAGTGTAGTATATAAGAACAATCTCTATGCCAAACCTCAAAGTGGATAGTACCATATCTTGTTCATAAGACAAATATTCTTTGTATGTTTCCTTTGTGGTGGCTCAAGCCCTCAGTACACATGATGTCTGACAATGAAATGGAACAATTTGACTATTGAATGATAGTGTTATGTCACCCATGGTTAAGGAAAGAAATTAATGTTCTTAGGTCCTATTTGAATCTTCTTATCTTAGGTCCTATTTGAATCTTCTTAGAATTGAGATTCATTACATAGTCCTTGAAAAAACAAAAAAGATTTATGTAGCAGATATTAATTTGGTCTTTGTGTGGGACATTTTATGCCATTAGTATGTTTTGTACAAAAATAATGGATCTTGGGGACTACACCATGGTCAAGGAATGAGGAAAAAGGAACAAGGAACAAGGAGCGAGGAACGACGAACAAAAAACAAGGAACAAGGAACATAAATTTTACTAGGACTAGACACCAACAATAGTGACCTGTGAATGGGGCCAACGTTGAAATTTTTTCAAACAGTTTTTGTATGCATCAAAATTTTTCATGGATAGACTATTATCATGCCTTAAATATATGGGAGGGTTTATGGACTCAAATTTGACTGATACACCCTCTTTCTTCCATCATCAATTCATCATGTAAACCATAAACCCTAATTTTCTTTCAAAGTACACAATTTGGTTGACGCAAGTTTTAAGTTTTCATCAATATTTCTTCATTTTTATTTTAGGTTCTACATTAATGTATATACAATGTATCTGTTTCATAGTTGTGATTAAAAATACCTCTTTTTCGTTGATTTCTTAATCAACACCATAAAAATACTAGAGGTGGGCAACAATGACATGTGAATGGGGACAACATTGAATTTTTTTCAAACTGTATATGTATGCATTGAAGTTTGACATGGATAGACTATTCGCATGACTTAATGATATGGGAGGGTTTCTAGACTCAAATTTCACTCACATGCCCACTTTCTTCCATCATCATATCATCATGGAAACCATAAACCCTATTTTTCATATGTTCTAGTAGATATGTTAATGATTCCAAATTTCATATTTGTATTTGACTCAAGGTCCAGCTAGCTTGCATAGTATCAAATTTTAAATTCAAGTTGATAAAACAAATATGAAATGAATCCACACATCATTTGATATCGTCGCAAGAGAGACAAATGTAAATAATCTTGTAATGAATTAGCTATACTATCGATGAAAAAATATCATCGATAGTATAGCTAATTCGTTGAAAGAACATTGTGTCTAATTTGAATGGTGTTACATGGTTTTCAAGGATTTTAGGGATTATATTATGGTGCAATGTAGTGTATTCTATAAGAAAAATTTCTATGCCAAACCTCAAAATGGATAGTACCATATCTTGTTCATAAGACAAATATTCTTTGTATGTTTTCTGTGTGGTGGCTCAAGCCCTCAATACAAATGATGCCTGACAATGAAATGTAACAATTTGACTATTGAATGATAGTGTTATGCCACCCATGGTTAATGAAAAAACTTAAGTTTCTTAGGTCCTATTTGAATCTTCTTAGAATTGATATTCGTTACATAGTACTTGAAAAAAGACAAAAGACTTATGTAGCAGATATTAATTTGGTCTTTGTGTGGGACATTTTATTCCATTAGTATGTTTTGTACAAAAATAATGGATCTTGGGGACTACACCATGGTAAAGGAACAAGGAACAAGGAACACAAAACAAGGAACAAGGAACAAGGAACAAAAATTGTACTAGGACTAGACACCGACAACAGTGACCTGTGAATGGGGCCAACGTTAAATTTTTTTCAAACAGTTTCTATATGCATTGAAATTTATCATGGATAGAATATTAACATGCATTAATGAAATGGAAGGGTTTCTGGACTCAAATTTGACTGACACACCCACTTTCTTCCATCATCAATTCATCATGTAAACCATAAACCCTAATTTTCTTTCAAAGTACACAATTTGGTGGACGCAAGTTTTAAGTTTTCATCAGTCTTTCTTCATTTTTATTTTAGGTTATACATTAATTTATATACAATGTATCTGTTTCATAGTTGTGATTAAAAATCCCTCTTTTTCATTGATTTATTAATCAACACCATACAAATACTAGAGGCGGGCAACAATGACATGTGAATGGGGCCAACGTTGAAAGTTTATCAAACTGTATCTATATGCATTGCAATTTGACGTGGATAGACTATTAACATGCCTTAACAATATGGGAGGGTTTCTGGAATCAAATTTCTCTCACACACCCACTTTATTCCATCATCATATCATAATGGAAACCATAAACCCTATTTTTCATATGTTCTAGTAGATATGTTAATGATTCCAAATTTCATATTTGTATTTGACTCAAGGTCCAACGAGCTTGCAAAGTATCACATTTTAATTTCAAGTTGATAAACAAAATATGAAATAAATCCATGCATCATTTGAGATCGTCGCAAGAGAGACGAATGTAAATAATCTTGCGATGAATTAGCTATACTATCGACGAAAAATGATTGTCGATAGTATAGCTAATTCGTCGCAAGAATATTGTGTCTAATTTGAATGGTGTTATATTGTTTGCAAGGAGTGTAGGGATTATATTATGGTGAAATTTAGTGCATTCTATAAGAAAAATCTCTTTTCCAAACCTCAAAATGGATAGTACCATATCTTGTTCATAAGACAAATATTCTTTGTATGTTTCCTTTGTGGTGGCTCAAGCCCTCAGTACACATTATGCCTGACAATGAAATTTAAAAATTTGACTATTTAATGATAGTGTTATGCCACCCATGGTTAAGGAAATAACTTAAGTTTCTTAGGTTCTATTTGAATCTTCTTAGAATTGAGATTCGTTACATAGTCCTTGAAAAAAGACAAAAGACTTATGTAGCAGATATTAATTCGGTCTTTGTGTGGGACATTTTATGCCATTAGTATGTTTTGTACACAACTAATGGATCTTGGGGACTACACCATGGTCAAGGAATGAGTAAAAAGGAACAATTAATGAGGAACGAGGAACACATAACAGGGAACAAGGAACGAAAATTGTACTAGGACTAGACACCAACAACAGTGACATGTGAATGGGGCCAACGTTAAATGTTTCTCAAACAGTTTCTATATGCATTGAAATTTGTCATGAATGGACTATTCACATGCCTTAACGATATAGGAGGGTTTCTAGACTCAAATTTGATGGAAACACCCACTTTCTTCCATCATCAATTCATTATGTAAACCATAAACCCTAATTTTCTTTCAAAGTACACAATTTGATTGACGCAAGTTTTAAGTTTTCGTCAGTATTTATTCATTTTTATTTTAGGTTATACATTAATTTATATACAATGTATCAGTTTCATAATTGTGATGAAAAATACCTCTTTTTCATTGATTTCTTAGTCAACACCATAAAAATACTAGAGGCGGGCAACAATGACATGTGAATGGGGACAACTTTGAAATTTTTTCAAACTGTATCTGTATGCATTGCAATTTGACATGGATAGACTATTCACATACCTTAACGATATGGGAGGGTTTCTGGACTCACATTTCTCTCACACACCCAATTTCTTCCATCATCATATCATAATGGAAACCATAAACCCTATTTTTCATATGTTTTAGTAGATATGTTAATGATTCCAAATTTCATATTTGTATTTGACTAAAGCTCTAGCTAGATTTCAAAGTATCAAATTTTGATTTCAAGTCTTGGTTCCATTGGTCCAGCTAGGAATCCACAGAGTCGACGGTTCCTCAATCCGAGTCTCGATTTTTCATTTTATGCCCAATTGCAAGTCGCATCCCAAACCATTTCGGGGACTCTTCACAATTCCTCCTCCGAGCATAAAATCCTAATGGATCAACATTTTTGAGCTACATGAGATTTTGCATGCTTGTTTAGGCATGGAATAGTTGACCACATTTTCCATCCGCTCTCGAGGCATGGTTTCGTAAATAGGACCCCTAAATCCAAATGTTGCATTCCTTTTTACTAAGAAAAGCACTAGTTATTGAAATCGATGAAAAAAACAACTTCTGAGGGGTTGGAACCAGGAGTGACAGGTGCTCTAGCTAAAATTTTATGCCAGGAATCCAACAGAGACGACGGTTCTTCAATCTGAGTCTCGGTTTTCGTTTTATGCCTAGTTGTAAGTCACATTCCAAACCATTTCGGGGACTCTTGGCCAATTCCTTCTCAGGGCATAAAAGACTAACAATGCAACATTTTTAAGTTCCATGATATTCTACAAGATTTTTTAGGCATGGAATAGGTGACCAAATTATCCATCCACTCCAGAGGCATGGTTTTGTAAATTGGCTCCTTAATCCAAATGTTGTATTGCTTCAAACTGAGCGAAACACTAGTTCTCAAAATCAATGATTAAAGCAACTTCTGAAGAATGGAATCCATGAGTTAGGGGTTCTCTAGATGAAATAATATCCTATTAATCCATCAGATTCGACGGTTCCTCAATCTGAGTCTCGATATTCATTATATTCCCAGTTGCAAGTCGCATCCCAAACCATTTCAACGACTCTTGGCCAATTTCTCCCGAGGGCATAAAAACCTAACAGAGCAACATTTTTGTGTTCCATGAGATGCTGCAAGATTGTTTAGCCATGGAATAGGTGACTATATTTTCCATCCTCTCCCAAGGCACGGTTTCATAAATTGGACCCCTTAATCCAGATGTTGGTTTTCTTCAAACTGAGAAAAACATTATTTCTCTAAATCAATGAGTAAATAAACTTTTGAGGCATGGAACCTGAGAGTGAGGGGTTATATAGTTGAGATCCTATGCTAGGAACCCATCGGAGTCGATGGTTCCTCAATCTGAGTCTCGGTTTTCATTTTATGCCCAATTGCAAGTTGCATCCCAAACCATTTTGGGGACTCTTGGCAATTCATCCTCGAGGCATAAAAGCCTAATATGGAAGCATTTTTGAGCTCCATGAGATTCTTCATGCTTGTTTACGCATGGAATAGGTGACCACATTATCCATCCACTCCCGAGGCATGGTTTCATAAATTGGATCCCTAAATCCAAATGTTGCATTGCTTCTTACTAAGCAAAGCACTAGTTATCAAAATCGATGAAAAAAAAACTTTTGAGGGGTTGGAACTGGGAGTGAGGGGTTCTCTAGCTAAAATCCTATGCAAGGAATCCAAAAGAGATGACGGTTCCTCAATCCGAGTCTCGATTTTTGTTTTATGCCTAGTTGCAAGTCGCATCCCAAACCATTTGGGGACTCTTGGCCAATTCCCACTCATGGAATAAAAGACTAATGGAGCAAAATTTTTGGGTTCTGTGAGATGTTGCAAGCTTGTTTATGCATGGACTAGGTGACCAAATTATCCATCTGCTCCCGAGGCATGGTTTCATAAATTGGCCTCTTAATCCAAATGTTGCATTGCTTCAAACTGAGAAAAGCACTAGTTCTCGAAATCAATGATTAAAGAAACTTCTGAGGCATGGCACTCCTGAGTGAGGGGTTCTCTAGATGAAATCCTATCCTAGGAATCCATTGGAGTTTACAGTTCCTCAATACGAGTCTCGATATTCATTATATGCCCAGTTGCAAGTCGCATCCCAAACTATTTCAAGGACTCTTGACCAATTTCTCCTGAGGGCATAAAAACCTAACGGAGTAACATTTTTGAGTTCTATGAGATGCTGCAAGATTGTTTAGGCATGGAATAGGTGACTATATTTTCCATCCACTCTCGAGGCACGGTTTCATAAATTGGACCCCTTAATCCAAATGTTGGTTTGCTTCAAACTGAGCAAAACACTAGTTCTCAAAATCAATGAGTAAAGAAACTTTCGAGGCATGGCACCCGAGAGTGAGGGATGCTCTGGATGAAATCCTATCCTAGGAATCCATCAAAGTCAATGATTCCTCAATTCGAGTCTCGTTTTTCATTTTATGCCCAATTGTAAGTTGCATCCCAAACCGTTTCGGGGACTCTTGGCAATTCATCCTCTGGACATAAAAGCCCAATGAAGAAACATTTTTGAGATCCATCATATTTTTCATGCTTGTTTAGGAATGGACTAGGTGACCACATTTTCCATCCGCTCCTGAGGCATGGTTTCATAAATTGGACCCCTAAATCCAATTGTTGCATTGCTTCTTACTAAGCAAAGCACTAGTTATCAAAATCGATGGAAAAAACAACTTTTGAGGGGTTGGAACTGGGAGTGAGGGGTGCTCTAGCTAAAATAATATGCCAGGAATCCAACAAAGATGACAGTTCCTCAATTTGAGTCTCAATTTTTGTTTTATTCCCAGTTGCAAGTTGCATCCCAAACCATTTCGGGGACTCTTGGCCAATTCCCGCTTAGGGCATAAAAGACTAACAGAGCAACATTTTTGAGTTTCTTGAGATGATGAAGCTTGTTTAGGAATGGAATAGGTGACCAAATTATCTATATTCTCCCGAGGAATGGTTTCGTAAGTTGGCCCATTAATCTAAATGTTGCATTGCTTCAAACTGAGCAAAACACTAGTTCTCAAAGTCGTTGATTAAAGCAACTTCTGAGGCATGGAACCCATGAGTGAGGGGTGATATAGATGAAATCCTATCCTAGTAATCCATCATAGTTGACGGTTCCTTAATTTGAGTCTCGATATTCGTTATATTCCCAGTTGCAAGTCGCATTCGAAACCATTTCGGGGACTCTTGGCCAATTGCTCCTGAGGACATGAAAACCTGACGGAGCAGCATTTTTGAGTTCCGTGAGATGCTGCAAGATTTTTTAGGCATGGAATAGGTGACTATATTTTCCATCTTCTCCCAAGGCACGGTTTCATAAATTGGACCCCTTAATCCAAATGTTGGTTTGCTTCAAACTAAGCAAAACACTAGTTCTAAAAATCAATGAGTAAAGCAACTTGTGAGGCATGGCACCTGGGAGTGAGGGGTGCTCTAGGTGAAATATTATCCCAAGAATCCACAAAAGTTAACGGTTCCTCAATCTAAATCTCTCTTTTTCATTTTATGCCCAGTTGCAAGTTGCTTACCAAACCATTTCGAGGACTCTTGGCAATTCATCTTCGGGGCATAAAAACCTAACATAGCAACATTTTTGAGCTCCATGAGATTCTACATGCTTGTTTAGGCATGGACTAGGTGACCATATTGTCCATCCACTCTCGAGGCATGGTTTTATAAATTGGACCCCTAAATCCAAATGTTGCATTGCTTCTTACTGAGCAAAGCACTAGTTATCGAAATCGATGAAAAAAACAACTTCCCAGGGGTTGGAACTGAGAGTGAGAAGTTCTCTAGATAAAAGCATATGCCAGGAATCCAACAAAGATGGCGGTTCCTCAATATGAGTCTCGGTTTTCATTTTATTCCCAATTGCAAGTCGCATCCGAAACCATTTCGAGGACTCTTGGCCAATTCCCGCCCAGGCATAAAAGACTAACAGAGCAACATTTTTGAGTTCCGTGAGATGTTGCAAGCTTGTTTAGGCATGGACTAGGTGACCAAATTATCCATCCTCTCTTGAGGCATGGTTTCATAAATTGGACCCCTTAATCCAAAGGTTGCATTGCTTCAAACTGAGCGAAACACTGGTTTTCGAAATCAATGAGTAAAGCAATTTCCGAGGCATGGCACTCAAGAGTGAGGGGTGGTCTAGCTGAAACCCTGTCCTAGTAATCCATCGGAGTCAATGGTTCCTCAATCTGAGTCTTGATATTTGTTTTATGCCCAGTTGCAATTCTCATCCCAAACTGTTTCGGGGACTCTTGGCCAATTTCTCCTGAGGGCATAATAACTAACTAAATTCTACATGTCTCTGTCAACTAACTACTATATCTTACTGCCTTGAAAAACGATTGCACCAATTTCAACTTCACATTGAGCTTAACAACCTTTACTTCCTACATAAAAATGTGGGTTGCACTATTGTTAACCATTTCCATAACTAACTTATTCTTCAACTTGGATTGAACAAAACTAACATTTGTATAGTTCTACTCTTGGCCTACCTTAGGCATATTTCCAGATAAAGCACCCAATATTTGAAACACACCAATTGATGGTTGGATTTCTTACTCCATAGCATTGACCCTCATCTTCAATGGACATTTCTTATAATAATTCTAATTTGCACAAATCCAACAAACAACAACATTACTACTATTTTTTTCTTAGATACATATGATAAATTTATCATGTCCTTAGTGTTATCACATTAATATGTCCTTAATATGTCCAAAATCAAGAGGGATATCACATTAAATTAGGTGGTTGACCACTAATATTGGTAATTGCACCCTATTCTAATTGTGCATCCAAAAATAAAGATATTAAAATGTTATTTAGAACTTTGAATATAGAAAAAAAAAGTTCATAAATTAGAACTAGGATGATGATGGACTACTAACTAAAAACACATGCAAATGCAACTTAAAGTACAACCAAATAGGTACCTGTCAGATATTTATTTGTCGAGTGAGGAAAGCTTAGGAAAAATAGAGGGAAATGTGACTGCATCTAGTAGATATGATAAGCAAACAAGGACTAGAGGTGAAAAAGTCAGAATAAAATTTTGTAGACGCATGAGATTTTCTCTTGCCGAAGGAGGATCATGCTCTTATGATGATGAGAGCATAAGAGACATAGAGGTTCCACTTAGGTATAAGCATATGGTGAAACAATGGGTACCTAAGGAACTACCTCCTATAGATGTTGACTTCATTGTCAACAATAGGACGTATGACATTGCACCATCCTCCTTGCATGGCTTGGGGCTATTTTCCATGGATGAAATAATTGTAAAATACAATAACACAATTGAATTGATGGACTATGTTGGACCGTGTTACAATTATAATGATTGGATGCGACTGGTCTGGTACATGCGAAGCATGTAGAGATATACACTCGCCACAAATTATATACAACTAATAAACAAGGATAAAAATAAGGGAGAGACTATCTATATTGATGGAAGGCCTAAAGCTTCCAGTAATATTGCAAGGTTTATAAACAACACACGACATGGGACAACAAACAAACAACCAAATTGCATATATGAGGGATGTGAAGAGAATCGGGTAGTCGAGTGCGCAATAAAAAAGATAGCTCTCGGGGAAGAGTTATTAGTGGATTACCATTTTAATTAAACAGAAACATTGACTAATAGTGTGCAGGTTCTTATGCAACATCTCTTTAAGAAACCTCTACTTATTGCATTATATTTTTTTATTATCTTTAACATTGTTGTAAATATTATCTTTAACATTGATTTTTTTTTATCATTAACAATTTTTTAAATATTTGGGTGTTCTAATTATATTATAGTGTGGTAGGATGATCATGGAAAAGAGCTAGCCACAGAACATGTAAATGATTATTAATTTCCACTTTCATTCTATGTTGTTTTTATTATTTTCTTATATACTTTTATTGAAATAACATTGGTTTTGTTGAAATTATATGTAGTCCACATGCCATGTTGATCATGATTCCGCTGATGAGGAGGGGTTTTATTCATGTGCTAGTTTGATGGTATTAATAAAAAAAGGATCATTAAAGCTAAAAAGGAATTTTTTAGCTTCTTAGATCGTCTAGATCAAACTCCCGGTGTCAAAGCAAAGATCAAGCTCCTTATGTCACAACTTAACACATATAAGGTAATAACCATAATTTAAAGTGTTTTTTTTTAATGTACTCATATGTTCAATTATGATACTTTGTTCTTTAACTTTTACATTATCTCACGAAAAAACATTTTCTTTTTTATAAAGACATTTTTGGAGCCTGTTCATCCCGGTGTTGGTAGTAGTGGTGCTACAGAGATGCTATAGAGTCCTGATGCGGGCGGTCATACAACTGCTAGAGTACTATTTACTTCTCCATCTTCCACACCTAGTTTAGATAGGATCCATGACATGCATCACCAAACATACACACCTCGATCAAAGTACAGAGATGGTGGTAGAGATGAAGCTCATGGTGATGTGGTTGACATGGTTGCATTTCCTGGAGCTAGACGTGTGACAAGCACAGGGAATCTTTAGTGCACATTTTTGGTCGATGATAATGGAATTCCATTAAAACAATAAAGACTCCCAGGTAGTTTTAATTCATATTTTAATCATTTAATGCTGTCCTTCTCATACATAAATCATCTAGATTATTAATTTTAAATTAATTATCATATCTTTTTGTGTGTAGGAAGCAACCCTTTTTTTAGGCACCTAGAGAGAAAGGCCTTGTTGATTTTTGGGGCAACCTTACGCATGAGGTGGAATTGCTAGAATTCCAACCTAAAAAAGGAACTTATGGATTATCTTGAAGGACTCTTTGGAGTAGACACATTCAATAAAAAAACGGCCATCTTTGCAGTAGGTGAATATTTAAAATATACATGGGATGTTTATAGACGAAGCTTGGCAGGAAATCCTAGGTATGAGCGTCCTCCCTCAATTCTAGAGAGGGAGTGGAAGGCGTCCATTGATGATGCAAAAGAGAATATTTTGAAAAAATCAGGAGAACAAATAACTGGTACACCAAGGTGAATTACAATATTTTGATTTCAATACCAACTTTATTTATTTTTAGATCTAAATAAAAGTGTGGTTATATATAACATACTTGAAAATTTTGATGATAGGTTGCCTGACACTTCAAAGGAAACCAAAGCAAGGATTGCCAAACATGGCCAACACAAGCTAGGACAGGGTGGCTACTCTAGGTTACAGTCACGATCGTAAGTACTCAATAATCTTAAGAACATTATTTGTATGACCTTACAACTTTTAGGTAATTGCATCCAAAAACATTAAAAACCATACCCTTATGCAATGCAGGGTGACGACTTTGGAACTGAAACCATGGAGGAAGACCTCCAACTTGGTTACAAGTACGGTTATAAAGACGTGGTTGATCATAGGAAAAGCATGGAGCAGAACCCAAGATTCAATTTGCAGGATAAGATAAATAAAAATCAATCCACATTAACCTTTCATTACTTATAAAATATGTAAATGTTTGATATTTTCCATAATTTAATATCTTAATTTGTTTTAATCAGGGGATAAACACTATCAACGAAACCATTAGTAATGGACAACAGAGCATTGATAGTGCAACAAACCAAAAGATCATGGTGCTACGCAACAGCCCCATCCCAGTGAGGTGCAACCCCAATATGTTCCTGTGACTGAGGCCCACGACGATAAAATGTCTATATATTAATCATATACTTAATAATTCAGTACTTATAAATTTTGACGTTTCAATGGCAGAGAATGCCATAGTTGATCCTCCTCAACTTGAAGATCAGGTGAACAGGTCAACAACCATTCCAACAGTGCCTACTAGAGGACCAGGTAAATAATTACATTATAGAGTTTTTTTTAATATTAATGAACTACTTCAATGATATTTAAAAATTGGCCATATAAATTTAATATTTTTTTATTTTTGTAGGTGATGGCCCCTCACGACAACATCCACATTGTGGGTACGAGACCAGATGTACTCAGTGTGAAAGGACTGAAACAACATCAACTGCTGAAGAGAACCCAGTAAACGAAGACATGGGGATGGATGAATTACTTGATACCTAGAAAGGATAAAAGAAGACTAAAAGATATTCATGATGTCATGTCATAATTTTAAAAGATAGTTAGATGTACATTATATAGCTAAACATGTAATGATGCATATAATGCATTGACATTATGGGTACTTTTTTATCTGATAATATACACAATGCTATTTCTATGGCTTGTATATATCTGTGAATGTAATTTTGTTATACATTTAATGATAATTTCATCTTCTCTTATAAGACTTGGTATATATTGATTCAATACTCCCTTATTCAAGATGTGAGAATGCAAGCAAGACCTGGTGCCTTGTGCTTGGGATATGAAGTCTAGGAAACAGATAGAACTTGAATATGCAATATGAAACTCCCAAAATATTGTGATATGATATATGCAACTTTGAAAGTCTTGTGACATGTGACATGTGGAAAGCATCTTTTCCAAGCAATGTGCAAACTTTAAACTTGGTGCAACATGCAAAAATAATTTTTTGGGAAGATACAATAATAAGTTTTAAGGATTAAACATGAGGGGTTGGAAATGGCCATGTCAAACATTTTCTGATATTTTTTCAGAGCATTACCCTTCTTTTCATTGTGTCTCACATGACAAAGAAACAAAATCACATTTCCATTGTCAATTTATATGTGGAGGGTTATTCAAGGTTTCAAGACTTTCTTCATATTTTCCTACTTTAATCCTCTCATGGTCATGTTAATCCATATAGAGGTCCATGATATAAACACTCATTGTTATAGTGTTGACATAAATTCCAATCTTCACTTTGTCGATTAGAGGACACAATTTTGGCAACAATTTAATGTTTTTAGTTCCATGAAATTTATTTTGTTTATTCAACAACATTAAGGTTTGATAAACATGAGGGGTTGGAAATGGTGATGTCAAACATTTACTCTTTCACACATGTGCATCATCTCAATATTCATGTCTACAATATGTGGAGGGTTATTCAAGGTTTCAAGACTTTCTTCATATTTTCCTACTTTAATCTTCTCA
>ML783236.1:541239-551807 GCA_009831015.1 Picea engelmannii | reverse complement strand
AAACATTTACTCTTTCACACATGTGCATCATCTCAATATTCATGTCTACAATATGTGGAGGGTTATTCAAGGTTTCAAGACTTTCTTCATATTTTCCTACTTTAATCTTCTCATGGTCATGTTAATCCATATAGAGGTTCATGGTATAAATACTCATTGTTCTAATGTTGAAATAAATTCAAATCTTCACTTTGTCGATTAGAGGGCACAATAATGGCAACAATGAGAGAGTTTTGATCATATGTCAACTAATTTGTCCCTTAAAAAATACTTCATTGATGTGCAAGGGAGCACTGTGTCTATGAGAAAAGACCCAGTTTATCCCCCACATATATTCAATAAGGTGTGTAGGATAAACACACCCTAAAAACAAAAACAAAAATCACTCCAAGTGAAGTTGTTGCATAACTCCAAACCATCTGCATAGTTGGAGTTTCCTTCACAATATTTTTTCCTCAATGATATTACAAGAAAATTCAATGGGTTGACCCAGTTTTGTGTTTACATTGTCCCTGTTGTCGCAAGAGTTAACTCTAGGTTGTAATAGAGACACGCCTTCACACATTTTTAATGAGATAATAAATCATTGCTCGGAAATTTACTTGGGTTGCTGCAAGCCAATCCCTAAGGTAACCTGAAACTTGATTTAGAGTGTGTTTCTTACCTAATACATTCAGAGAGGGCTCTCTCAATAGCCAAAGTATCTTTACTCAAAGAATATTCAGTAATCATGGTAAGAAGGCCAGATTTCTTATAAGACAAGATATTTTGATAAGGTTGGTGGTTGCATATATTTGAAAAGGACTATTGGGCAATGGAGTCAAGTGAAAACCAAAGAAAATGTGTAATAGCAGTGATCGTGTTACTTGAGGGAAATGAGGCAAAGAAAGTCTATCTTTTAACAATCGATAATCAAGATATGGTAGTAGAAAAGAAAAGGAAAATACCATCACAGTGAAAGAATCTAACAAGGATGAATTTTCACTACAACTTTAGAGGAAAAACACTAGAGGCTAATAACTAGGTGCAAAGAACTAATCTTGAGTGAATTTTGGCTAGTCATCATTGAAACACAACACATATCAACCGTGTGTAAGGATCATGCAAAATGATTTCCAAACAAATTTTAACTCTGTTGATAAAACAATATATAAACAATATGAATGTAACAAGACATATAACATACTCAAGGAACCAACCATGATGAATCTCACATATCAAGCGAACACATGTCTCCAGCATTACGTTATTCCAGATCTTCAAAATAACTTAGTTTTCAATAGAAACCCTCTTCAAAAGAGCCCCCCCCCTTTGTATCATCAAAGAGATATACAATATATAATCCTTCAGAATATAACAGATGAGAAACTACCTCAAAACTGACTGAGAAACAAACTGGCAGTTGTTTAATTGAAATCTGGGCGCGTTCCTACATTTTTGGGCCATGTCTGTAGCGCCATATTATAGGGTGATTTTTCATACCATCCTGAGCTATAAATTCAGATATGAAGATATCAATAGAAATATTAGGATTTGTAGATGTCAATCGACTATTCAAACGTGTAAAAAGGCCTCTCCAAGGTTGAGAAAAGTGAGTTTTCCCACAGGTAGTTTTTTTTGGAAAAACCTGCAATTTCGGTGGTTAATAGGCTGAAAATAGGGGTATCTTAGCCACTGAAAGTCTTAGCTTTCAACAGCTAGTAGTGCGATTTTAGAGCATCTTAAGCCACCAAAATTCTTGAAACCCTGATTTCGGCTTTCGGGTTTCAGGGAAATGAAGCAATGGTCAAAATCTTATGTCGGCCAAACCCCCGACTGCAAAAAACCCAAAATGGTGATGTGGCATTTATGTAAAACCTTGTTATAGAGATTTTATTGTCATTTATTGCATTCTTTTAGTACCTCCTCGTGACTTGATTTATGGGTAAAAATGCATCTACACTTTTGGGAGCTAAGGGCATATGAAACCTAAGATTTAAGCTACCGAAAGTCTGCACTTTCGGTAGCTAAACATTAAATTTTTTCCTCCTAAGCTACTGAAAGCCAAAATTTCAATATTTGTTCCAACATAGGATCCATCTAGGGGTGGTGAATTCCTGCAAAGTGCCAAGAACAATAGACCAAGTGCATTCATCCATTGGGTGACCTGAGATCATCCTTATCAAACGTTGAACCTTGTCACTTTGCTTGCACCTTTCCGAAACAAAAAACTGCTTATGCATTCATTGGGCTATGGAGTCATAATGTCTTAAATCAAAACCATACATGATGCCAATATGAACTGGAAATGTACTTAAAACTACTATTGTACTCTAATTCTCAAAGTCAAGCTTATTTATATACATCACCTACTCCATAGTTGAATGAATGCATAAGCAGTTTTTTGTTTCGGAAAGGTGCAAGTAAAGTGAAAGAGTTTAGAGTTTGATAAGGATGATTTTAGGTTTCCCAATGGATGAAGGCACATGGTCTAATATTCTTGGCGCTTTGCAGGAAAACACCATCCCTAGATGGAGCCTCTGTTGTAACAAATATTGAAATTTTGGCTTTCAGTAACTTCAGAGAGAAAAAAGTTATAGTGTTTGACTACCAGAAGTGTAGATGTGAGAAAACGACCATTTGTTTGTCATGTGCATCACTAAATGTTCTCTACCTGTCATCTTCAGTCAAATAACACCGAAATCAATCCCAAATGCTACAATAGTATAACAGTCACAAGCCAACACACGAAAAATCCAAAGACAGGGTTCACGTGAGAATCAAATAAATGTACCATATGTTCAAGTATTGAGTCACAAGGAGAATGAATGGAAGGATTAACATTTGAATGACCACATACACCGACCATTAAGCCACATGGAGAAAAAACTCATGAGTCTAGGATTTTTGGATGTCGGGGATTTGGACGACGTAGATATTTTAATAAATACAACCTCGATCCCCGAATTCACTAAAGTATTAAATGATAAGTCAGGTTAATTAAATATTAATAAATATTAATGTTAATAAATCTCATCGCAATTTCACAATTCGGGATTTCTCGCATCAAGCATTATCGAAGTCCTGACATTTAAATCTACGAAAGGTTAAAGATCAATTGCTAATCGTGATTAATTAAGAGATTAAGTCAAATGATTATTGTCTAATTAATCCCATCGTTATTTAGGATTCCTTTCATGTCATAAATCCTGAATACATGATACCCAAAACCCTGAAACCCGAAAACCCAAAATTGGGACTCCAGTGATATGCAAAACTGCTTTAGAAAAACACAATTTTCTCAGTCGTGGAGAGGCCGTTATCTGGGTTCGAATAGTTGATTGACATATTAAAATCCTAATATTTCCAGTGGTTTCTTTAGAACTTTATTTTGAGCTTGGGAAGTTATTCAAAAGGCCCCCGAAAGATGAGGTTCATTTTCAGAAATGTGGCGTTTTTTACTATGTTGAGTCATCATTTTCAAATGATGAGTCTCAGCGACTGGAGTATCATTTTGAGAAATAATTGGAGTGTTTTGTGCCTCACACATTAGATATCATTAGCCTCTCTCAGTTTTCCTACAGGTGTCATATTTTGGGAGAATCAAATCCATCTTCGAGCCCTAATTTTCAGATTTCATATTTCCCTGTTTTGACACATGTTTATTAAATGAAAAATTGGGGCAAATGAAAACGAATCTCAGGGAACTAAGAGAGGTTTTTGCTCAGAATAAACAGATTCACAAAATCCTCTTTCAGTAAATACACAACTATCGCGATTTTAGAGATACAGAGCCATAACTGTAGCCCCAGGTTTCAATAGTTTGGCCCATTTTCTAAGGCAGAAAGTTTCAAGAATTGGTTGTAACTGTTGTTATCTTTTAGATTAGAGAGGATTTCGACCTCAATACATATATGAGGCATATTTGTAAAAAAATACGAAAAATGAGGGGGGTGTGTAGTACTCTTGGGACTGTAATCTTTTTCTTTCATGTTTAATATAAGAGTGTAGAGTCATTTTTGATCTACAACAAAGATTCTTGTGATGTTGGTTAAAGGGTTTGTCTATTGCTCAATTTTCATACTATTCCATTCACTTTTTCTTCCTGATTTGTAACATTTGTTTTTAATGGAATTAATTCATTTGTTAGATGTTCTATTGTAGGACAGGTTATAGGTTTCTTCTTGTAGAGATCTAAAGATTCAAAATTCATCCTTTGCTATATGCTCTATCCCAACTATCTCTGTTCATTGATTTATGCTTGGAATTCACTCATTGCTAAGTGCTCCTTGCATTTTGATATGTTTTCTCTTTATTCTGCTGCCATAACTTTTATAAATCCTTCCCTCTATAATTTGCTTCTATCTCACCTCTGCTCCATGGATTTATATTGTTGAAACACTCTTATTAATTGCTTGATCATTTGACTCCATGCCCAATGGACTACTTTCTGGTCCAACCCATCAACCCTAAAAAACTCAAAATTTTCTGTTACCCACAGATCTGCCCACTATTAAGCTTATTGAATATCCTATCATGACATATATTTGAGAGATCCCTCTTGGGTTGGGAGGGGCAGATTATAATCAAAAGTGGTTCGTGGTTATCTCATAATTTACTTGCACGCAACCCAAATCAAGTTCTGAGTGATAACTTATTTTTTCATTTAAAATGTTCTAAGGCTTGGCTTTGTTACAGCCTAGAACCAACTCTTGCGACAAAAGTTTCTGGCGTCGTTGCTAGGGATGGAGGAACAAAGTTATCTTCCTTGGGATACGACAAAAAGTTCAGATATGTTTCTTTATGGTGAACAAGGGATAGGCATTCAATTGGCTATGATCATTCACCTGGTGACTCCTTGGTTCGAAGACTCTACATCATTTACTGGCAACTCCACTGGTCTCAAAATGTCAGATTTGTTCGCCGCTTGGATTGTTGAAAGGTTTTCTCCTCTGGACTTTACAAATGTTTATGGTTTTCCAAACACTATTCTAGACATTAAAGTTTGGGAAGATGTCCTTCCTAAATTTGAAGAATATGTGGATGACAATCCCGCTCAACACTTGTTTGAATTCCACAAGCTCATGGATGAATTAAATATACGTCATGAAGATGTCCTCATGAAACTCTTTATTTTTTCCTTTGAAAGAGATGCTAGACTCTGGTATAAATCCTTACCTCATTCCAATATTCCCTCATTGAAAGATTTTCACATACTTTTTAATCAACATTTTAAAAGAATCTATTCAACTAAAATACCTTTTGAATATTGTTGTAATATAAAATTCATAATACAAATAGATCAAACACATCTACTTGAAGAGGAGGAAGGAATATCATAAATTTCTCAAGTCGATGAAGATAATCAGTATGAAGAAGAGTTACATGATAAAAAAGTAGGATATGATAGCTCTTGTGATCACATTCAAGAATAAGATATTCAACATCATGGTCAACCTACAAAAGAGAAATAAAACAATAGTTGCTTGATCCAGAAATTGCACAGACCACCTCCTCCTTTAACAGAAGAAGAGATAGAGCTGCTCCTAAACAGTCATGTTGCAACCCCTATTTACACAGATCTGCAGCATCCACACAATCTTGAAGATCTTGTAGACTCTGTTTTGTTTCATGAAAAAGAGGTGGTTGTCATGTTTAACCATCCTGAAGAATGTTTGGTGTTCGAGAATGATTTAGATTTTGATGTAAAGGTTGTTGATGATGAAGAAGAGAGTGATATTTTTCGAAATTTGTTTCAAGATCATATTGTTGATTTTTCAATGCAGAAACCTTCAGGATTTTATTCTGATTTTCGAGTATTCGATAAATATAGTGATGATGAAAAGGATTTTAAAGATTTGTTGTCTAATGAAATTTCATCAAATCCTATTTATCAACTAAGAGATGATTAGAAAAGTATGAATGCTATGGTTGAAAATAGATATGAATCTGTTGTTCAAGAGTTCAATGAAGATCCTTTTAACTTTGATACATCCTCTAAATATATCATTGTTGGAGAGGGTGATCAGAAATTTTTTCATGATGCATATTTGCAGACTCGGTTTTCATTTAATCATTATCAAGACAGTAATGTAGGAAATGAATAACATATCTCTTCTTCTCTCTTAAAAATTGTCAGTGGTAATAGGCCAGCATATCATAGTGATTAATTCAGAGTGCAGGGATATGATGAAAGAGAGTAGACAGGTTCAGATCAGCAGTTGAGCATGCATGTTTCCCCAACAAATATTGAGAAGTCCACTTAACATTCAGATCAATAAAGGCACCAAGCAACAACATTTCAGTCAGTTGGAACAGCAGCAAAATGAGGTATTTCTATGTGACTTTTATGATCCAATAGCAGTGTATATGGAGTCAAAATGGGGGACTGAATTTTTTATTTCCGACTTCTTGAAGTTTGAATTTCAATACTGTAAGTACCTTCTCCCAGGGCATGTTTTGAAATTTGCAGCTGCTCCTGTCATCCTTTTTCTCAAATATGGAAGTATAATTAAGTTTGTTAGTCAGATACTCGCTTGGTTGATTTGGAAATTTTCCTATACTTAAACAAAGAAATGATATCGGTTAGAGTAGGTGATGTATATATATAATCTTGACTTTGAGCACTAGAGTACAACACTAGTTTTTAGCATGTTTCCAGTTTAGTTTGGAATCCAGTATGGTTTTGTTTTAAAGCATTATGACTCCATAGCCCAATGAATGCATAAGTGGTTTTTTGTTTCGGAAAGGTGCAAGTAAAGTGACAAAGTTTAGAGTTTGATAAGGATGATTTCAGGTCGCCCAGTGGATGAAGGCACATGATCTATTGTTCTTGGTGCTTTGCAGGAAAGCACCATCCCTAGATGGAGCCTCTGTTGTAACAAATATTGAAATTTTGTCTTTTGGTAACTTAGGAGAGAAAAAATTTAGTGTTTAACTACCGAAAGTGTAGATGTGAGAAAACGACCATTTTCTATCACGCGCATCACTAAATGTTCTCTACTTGTAATCTTCAGTCAAATAATGCCAAAATCAATCCCGAATGCCACAGTAGTATAATAGTCACAAGCCAACTCACGAAAAATCCAAAGAAAGGGTTCACGTGAGAATCAAAGAAATGTACCATATGTTCGAGTGTTGATTCACAAGGAGAATGAATGGAAGCATTGGCAGTGGAACGACCGCATACACTGAGCATTAAGCCACATGGATAAAAAGCTCACGAGTCTGAGATTTTTGGATGTCGGGGATTTGGCCGACGTATATATTTTAATAACTACAACCCCAATCCCTGAATTCACTAAAGTATTAAAGGATAAGTCAGGTTAATTAAAGATTAAGAAATATTAACGTTAATAAATCTCATCGCAATTTCATGATTCGGGATTTCTTGCGTCAAGAATTATCGAAGTCTCGACACTTAAATCTATGAAAGGTTAAAGATTAATTGCTAATCATGATTAATTAAGAGATTAAGACAAATTATTATTGTCTAATTAATCCCATCATAATTCAGGATTCCTTGCATGTCATAAATCTTGAAGACATGATACCCAAAACCCTGAAACTTGAAAACCCGAAATCGAGACTCCAGTCATATGCAAACCTGCTTTAGAAAAACACAATTTTCTCAATTGTAGAGAGGTCGTTATCCGTGTTCGAATAGTCGATCGACATCTAAAAATCTTAATATTTCCAATGGTGTCTTTAGAATTTGATTTGGATCTTGGGAAGGCAGTCAAAAGTCCCCCAAAATATGAGGTTCGTTTTGAGAAATGTGGCTTTTTTTACTATGTTGAGTCATCATTTTCAAATGATGATTCTGAGCAACTGAAGTATCATTTTGAGAAACGGTTGGAGGATTTTGTGCCTAATGCATTATGTATCATTATCTTCTCTCATTTTTCCTACAAGTGTCATATATTGGGAGAATCAAATCCATCTTCGAGCCCTAATTTTCAGATTTCATATTTCCCTCTTTTGACAGATGTTTATTAAATGCAGATTTGGGGAAAATGAAAACGGATCTGAGGGAACCGAGAGAGCTTTTTGCTCGTAATAAATAGATTCAAAAAATCCTCTTTCATTTTATACACAGTTGTCACTATTCGAGAGATATAGAGCCATAACCACAGCCCCAGGTTTCAACAATTTGGCCCATTTTCTATGGCAACAAGTTTCAAGAATTGGTTGTAATTATTGTTATCTGTTAGATTAGAGAGGATTTTGACATCAATACATATCTGAGGCATATTTGTAAAAAAGGAGGAAAAAGGAGGGGGGGAAGTAGTAATCTTGGGACTGTAATCTTTTGCTTTCATGTTTAATATAAGAGTGCAGAGTCATTTTCAATTTACAACAGAGATTCTTCTGATGTTGGTTACAGGGTTTGCTTATTGCTCAGTTTTCATACTACTCCATTCACTTTTTCTTTCTGATTTGTAACATGTGTTTGTAATGGAATTCATCCATTTGTTAGATGCTTTATTGCAAGAAAGGTTATAGGTTATTTCTTGTAGAGATCAGAAGGTTTAGAATTCATCCTTTGCTATATGATATGTCCCAACTATCTCTTTCCACTTATTTATGCTTGGAATTCACTCATTGCTAAGTGCTCCTTGCATTTTGATATGTTTTCTCTTTATTCTGCTGCCATACGTTTTATAAATCCTTCCCTTTGTAATCAACTTCTATCTCACCTCTACTCCATGGATTTCCATTGCTGAAACACTCTTATTACTTGCTTGATCATTTGACTCCATGCCTAATGGACTACTTTCTGGTCCAACCCATCAACCCTAAAAAACTCAAAAATTTCTTTTACCCACAGATCTGCCCACTGTTAAGCTTATTGAATATCCTATCATGAAATATATTTGAGAGATCCCTCTTGGGTTGGGAGGGGCATATTCTAATAAAAAGTGGTTCGTGGTTATCTCAGAATTTACTTGCACGCAACCCAAATCAAGTTCTGAATCATAACTTATTTTTTCATTTAAAATGTATTAAGGCTTGGCTCTGTTACAACCTAGAACCAACTCTTGCAACAACATTTTCTGGCGCCATTTACAGGGACGGAGGAATGAAGTTATCTTCCTTGGGATACAACAAAATGTTCAGATCTATTTCTTGATGGTGAACAAGGGATAGGAATTCAATTGGCTATGATCATTCACCTGGTGACTCCTTGGTTCGAAGACTTTACATGATTCACTAGCGACTCCATTGGTCTCAAAATGTTGGATTCATTCATCGCTCATATTGCTGCAAGGTTTGCTCCTTTGGACTTTACAAATGTTTATGGTTTTCCAAATACTGTTCCAGACATTAAAGTTTGGGAAGATGTCCTTCCTAAATTTGGAGAATATACGGACGACAATCCCGCTCAACACTTGTTTGAATTCCACAAGCTCATGAATGAATTAAATATACATCATGAGGATGTCCTCATGAAACTCTTTATTTTCTCATTGGAAAGAGATGCTAGACTCTGGCATAAATCTTTACCTCATTCTAGTATTCCCTCATTGAAAGATTTTCACATACTTTTTCATCAGCATTGTAAAAGAATCTATTCAGCTGAAGTACTTTTTGAAGATTGTTGTAATATAAAATTCATAAGACAAACAAATCAAACACATCTACTTGAAGAGGAGGAAGGAATATTGGAAATTTCTCAAGTCGATGAAGATAATCAATATGAAGAAGAGTTGGATGACAAAAAAGTAGGATATGATAGCTCTTGTGATCACATTCAAGAAGAAGATATTCAACATCATTGTCAACTTGTAGAAGAGAAATAAAACAATAGTTGCTTGATCCAGAAATTGCATAGACCACCTCCTCCTTTAATAGAAGAAGAGATAGATCTTCTCCTGAACAGTCATGTTGCAACCCCTGCTTACAAAGATCTACAGCATCCACATAGTCTTGAAGATCTTGTAGACTATGTTTTGTTTCATGAAAAAGAGGTGTTTGTCATGTTTAACCATCCTGAAGAATGTTTGGTGTTCGAGAATGATTTAGATTTTGATGTAAAGGCTGCTGATGATGAAGAAGATAGTGATATTTTTCGAAATCCGTTTCAAGATCAAATTGATGATTTTTCAATGCAGAAACCTTCAAGATTTTATTCTGATTTTCTAGTATTCGATAAATATAGTGATGATGAAAAGGATTTTAAATATTTGTTGTCTAATGAAATTTCATCAAATCCTATTTATCAATTAAGAGGTGATCATAAAAGTTGGTTGAAAATAGATATGAATCTATTGTTCAAGAGTCCAATGAAGATCCTTTTAACTTTGATACATCCTCTAAAGATATCATTGTTGGAGAGGGTGATCAGAAATTTTTTCATGATGCATATTTGCAGACTCGGTTTTCATTTAATCATTATCAAGACAGTAATGTAGGAAATGAATAACATATCTCTTCTTCTCTCTTAAAAATTGTTAAATTATGTACCAAGGCAAGTGTTTCTCTTCCCTAGGCCCTAAGGGGGAGAAATTGCCGAATATGGGTCTTAGTCAAATTAATTTGTGAGATGCAAATTAAAAGATAACTTTATGATTAAAGTGAGGGTGAGT
>ML783236.1:500867-512614 GCA_009831015.1 Picea engelmannii | reverse complement strand
TCTTCTATAGCAGAGACCTTCGAGTTGAACCTATCTGGGAGAGATCTCAAGATTTTCTGAACTAAAGAAGGTTCCCCAATTGTTTCACCAAGTGCCTTCATTGCATTTACCAATTCTTCTATTCTCAGAAAGTATTTTCCAATGGTTTCATCTTCCTTCATCTTCAGCTATTCAAACTGTATTTTGTAGGTTTGAATCTTTGCATCCTTTACCTTCTCATTACCTTCATAGCTGTTAATGAGTTTGTCCCACATTTCTTTGGCAGTTCCTAGATGCATAACTTTTACGAATTCTGCTTCTGCAAGCCCACTCAAGATAGCATTCATAGCCTTAGCGTTGAAGCTAAATTCTAGTTTGTCATCCTTATTAGCTAGCACAACTGGCTTTACATAACCAGTCTCTACCACATCCCAGACATCTGCACCTAAAGCCATTATGTAGGTTCTCATTCTAACTTTCCAGAAGGCAAAGTTTGTTCCATTGAACAAAGGGGACTTATTGGTTGAATTTCCTTCATGGATTGACATGTTTAAGCTCAAGGATCTACCCTTAGATAAAAGGGGCCAGCTCTGATACCAATTGTTAGACAACTGAGAGGGGGGGGGGGGTGAATCAGTTGTTACTGAGCTTTAAAAAATTATGCTTCTTTTAAAACTCTTTGTAGAAAAACTGAATAATGATCACAATAATGTAGAGAACTAATCACAGGCACATTCAACATCAGTCACATATATGAGAAACACAGAGACAGATATTTTCCAAGGAAACCCATACAGGGTAAAAAACTCTTTTTCTTTATATGATAAGTAATAATTACATTCTTTACATTATCATACATATGAGCACCAAATCATAATGAGGCTACAACCTCTATTTAGCAAGCTGCAACTTGCTGAGAGAAGCAACTCTCTGTTTTTTCTAGCACCAACTAGAAGGAAGCATCGACTCCCTAGTTTCTCTAGCACCAGCTAGAAGGAAGCACCAACTCCCTGTGTTCAAGCACCCACTTGAACCTCTGAGGACAACAGTCCTCCCTAGCACCTCCCAACCACCCTGAAATATAAATCTTTGAATCTGAAACTTACTACAGTTATATAATGTTCAACAATGGCTTACCTGATTTATCATTGTTCTGCTGCATTTCGTTGCTCTGTCTGCCTCATTGCCTTTCTGCTTACCTTACTTGCGCAGTCTGGTCTTCTTCTTTTTATGCTCTGTGTGCTATCTCCATTCTCTACACAGTTCCTCTTCTGTGATATTCAGCTGTTGTCCTCCCCTCCTTCTTCACACCTGAATCATCTTAAACAACAATCACAACAACCTCCAACAACAACACCAACCACAACTCTTCTCTGTACCGTGTATTTGTAGCTTCTGTGCACCTTGTGCATGCAGTGTTCGCAATGCCTCTGCATGCTGACTCCACGCCGTTATCCTCCACCTCTCGAGTGCTCTGTCTGATCATCATCATGATTCTTCAGCTTCTTTGGTGGTTCACCCCATGTGTCCGGCATTACTGTATGTTATACTGAGATTCCTCAGTCTCTCTGGTAGTTTAAGACTCTTTGTCTTCTCTGAGACAGTCAAACTCTTGATCTTCATCAACCCTGATCGACGGTTCATGATCTTGATGAATCAACGGTCCTGATCTCATCGTGATCTCACATCTCGCTGTTTCTTCGTTGGAGATTTTTGTCACTTAAAGTCACGATAGGCAAGACTCTTAGATCAACGGTCCACATCTTTTGATGTATTGACGGTCTGGATCATTTCATGATCTCGCATCTCGCTGATCCTAATATGGAGGTTCTCGTCACTCCCAGTCACGATAGGCGAAGCTCCGAGATGGAGCTCAGATCAACGGTCCACGTTCTTGGTGATCCGACAGTCTTGATCTTCTCGCAATCTCGCATCTCATGATTCCTGTGATGGAGGTGCTCGTCACTCCAAGTCGCGATAGGCGAGGCTCCGAGATGGAGCTCAGATCAATGTTCCACGTTCTTGGTGATCCGACGATCCTGATATTCTTGCAATATTGCATCTCGCCATTCCTGTAATGGAGGTTCTTGTCACTCCAAGTCATGATAGGCGAGGCTCCGAGATGGAGCTCAGATCAATGGTCCACGTTCTTGGTGATCCGACGGTCTTGATCTTCTCGCAATCTCGCATCTCGCGATTCCTGTGATGGAGGTTCTCGTCACTCCAAGTCATGATAGGCGAGGCTCCGAGATGGAGCTATATCTACGGTCCTGATCATTTCTAGATCTGATGGTCTAGATTCACTTGCGATTTCGCATATAGCGAAATCAGGATTCTAGTTGCATTGTGTTCTTTGCCTCATGAATTCGTGATCTGCGAAACTCCAATAGACTTGAATCAATGGTCTAGATGCGATCTTTATTCAGCAGCTACGATTAAATCGCGAAATCATGAAATCAACATTCCTGATGTCAAGTGACTTTGCCATTTCAAAGTCCCGATCCCCGATACTCTGTTGACATCACACGTGGTTTGACATGTGTTAAATACTGCCACGTGTCACTCTGATTCGTGACTTACATGTGCCTGAAGTGTTAAATCTGCCTGACACCTGTCATTACCTGGTTGTGCCACGTGTCCCTAGCTGACGTGGTCTGCTGTCATGAGTTGGATCAACAGTCTAGATCATATGTTGATCTGACGGTTCAGTCGGGATTTCTTTCATCACGATTTTGGGGTTTCTGTTGTAATTGTTCACGGGACTCGTGAAACTCCGATTCCCGATTCTCCGATGAAGCCTCCTGTCGAGATTCTCCCAGTCGTGCCCGATCACTGCCACGCGTCCTTCCAAATGGACGGTCCCGATTATGTCGGGATTTCAAGACTTTCAATGTCTCGGTTCTCACGACCTTGAGAACTTTGATCTCTTGATGGATTATCTCCCTCGCAGTTTCTGCAGATCTAACAGCTGTCAGCCTTTCGAGAAATTTGAATGGGATCCAACGGTCGTGGATCTCTGTCTTCCTTCTCCTCTTCAAACTCCTGTATCTTAATCTTTTGCTACGTGCATTTTCCTCAACGCTGTTCCTCTTGAGCTTTCATGTCCGAATTCCCAAGGGTTTTTATCCTTCTTATTCTATCATCTCCACTGTTGTAATTGCCATCAATGACAAGCATACGCTACTTGTTAAACATTTGCCAATAGTTATTGCAATGATATACCTACCATTTCATACCATTGGTATGCATACCATTGCATGCCATTGGTATACATACCATGGTATGCATACCATTGCATACCATTGGTATTCATATCATGGTATGCATACCGTTGGTATTGTAATGGTATGCATACCATGGTATTGCTATGGTATCCATACTGTGGTATCACAATGGTATTCTCAAGTATGGTGTACCATTGCATACCATGGTATTGAAATGGTATGCATACCATGGTATTGAAATGGTATTCACACCATGGTATCGCAATGTTATGCATACCATTGCATACCATTGGTATGCATACCATTTATAGGTTATTTTTAGGGTTTTAGTGGTAGTTGTCTTAGGGATTCTCTAGTATGGCATACCATTTCTATGCACATAATGTATATTTTAACATTGTACAATATTTTATTGCAAACAAATTTTCAATAAAAGAACAGAAAAGATACAATGGAAAATACACACATTATACATAGATTTTTCCCCTAGAAACCCAAACCGGGAAAACCAACATATTCTATATTCATTCATAGTGATACATTCTTTACAATAAAATATACATATAGGATCCAGCGACATCCAAAACCCTAACCCAATGCCCTGGACTAGTCAACAAACCTAATTCCTTAACCAGAAATAGAAAACCATCAACAAAAACAATGTGTTGAAAAACCACCCAATAATGGACATGGAAATTGAGGTGACATGAAAAATGAGGTAAAAATGTGACATGTTTCCTAAGGAAAAAAAAATTCTCGGGGGCACTTCCCCCAAACCCCGATGCAAGGGGGATATCATCGCCATGCGTGCCTAGTGCAGCATAGCATACATAAGAGCTAGTCATGAAAAGAATATAACACATACTCAAGATTCTCCCACTTGTTGTTTTATTTGCATACATGGTGTTACAGGGTTACATAGTCAACAATCCAGGGCAACAATGCCCATGGATCCTCTACACCAAGAGAACTTCTCAGTTCTCACAAGTTTTGTTAATGAATCTATAACATTCTTCAAAGTGTCCACCTTCTTTTCTTCAACCATGTCTCTCACAAAGTGATATTGAATATCAATATGCTTTGTCTTTGAATGATAAGTCGGGTTCTTCGCTAGAAAAATTGCACTCTCACTGTCACAATCTATCCTTATGGCTTGTTGTACCAACCCAATACCTAAAAAAAATCTTTGTAACCATATTGCTTCCTTACTTGCATGAGTGGTTGCCATGTATTCAACTTCTTTAGTTTAAAGTGCCACTATAACTTGTCTTTTCTCATCCAACCGATTGCTCCTCCAAACAAATTAAACACGTACCCACTTGTAGATCTCCCACGATCTAGATCTCTAGCCCAGTCTGCATCTACAAATCCATATATGTCCAACACTCTGTCCAATCCTAGTCTTCCTTGGTAACATAATCCATAGCTAGTAGTGCCACACAAATACCTGGAAACCCCTTTTACTGTTCTCCAATGCTCCTTCTCTATTTTTGACATACACCTGCTAAAAAATCCCATTGCATGTGAAATGTCTTGTATAGTACAGACCACTGCATACATCAAACTTCCAACTGCACTCACATATGTAACATAAGACATGTCCTCCTCCTCTTCCCGTGTATTGGGACATTGATCTCCATATAACTTTACACCAATAGGAATAGGGACCTTGAACAATTTACATTCCCACATATTAAACCTCATCAATATTGTCTTGACATATTTTCTCTGATTTAACTAGATTTTCCTCTTTTTTCGATCTCTTTTAATTTCCATGCCCAAAATGAAATTTGAAGCATTGATATCATTCATGTCAAATATAGAGGAAAATTGAGTTTTCACATCCTGGATAATCTCCTTGTTGTTTCCTATCAACAACATTTCATCCACATACAAGATCAAATAAATCAAATGATCACCAAATAATTTAAAATACACACAATGATCCTCTTTTCGTCTTGTGAATCCAATTCTCAACATACAAGTATCAAATTTTTGATACCACATCCTTAGTTATTGTTTTAAACCATACATGGACTTTTTTATCTTGCATACCAGCTCCTTCTTTCCCTTCACAATAAATCCTTCTAGTTTCTTCATATATATTTCTTCTTCTAGATCCCCATGTAGGAATGTTGTCTTCACATCCATATGTTCTACTTCAAAATCAAATGTAGCAACAAAAAATAACAGAAAATATTATAGAAGTTAACTTGGAAACATGAGAACAAATCTCACCAAAATCAATTCCCCCAACCTAGGAATAATCCTTTGTTACTAACCGAGCTTTGTATTTCTCCACTTTTCCTTTTGCATTCAAATCATTTTTAAATACCCATTTGTTGCCAATGGGACTTCTTTTAGTCGACAATTCTACTAGATCCCAAGCCTCATTCTTATCCAAGGATGCCATTTCTTCATCCATGGCCTTTTTCCATAGATTTTCATCCTCTGAATCCATTGCCTCCCTGGTAGTTCTAGGATCATCATCAGTAATAAACAAAGCAAAATTTTAATGGAAATCAGATGGAGTATACCATTCTGGTATCCTTCTTTCTCAAACTGATCTCCTCAATACTGGAGTATGAGGATCTTCTTCTTTCGATTCCCGTTCTTTTGTAGAGTTTGATTCATCATCCTTTAAATCAAACTCTATTTTCTCTGGTTGTTCCTTACTTGGTAAGACTTCCTGTTTAACAAAATCCTTCATTTCTCTAAATACCACATGTTGGCTATACACAACCTTCTTAGTTTCTGGGTTCCAAAGATTATAACCTTTGAGACCATCTTTATACATAATAAAGATACACTTTTCAACCTTCTTATCTATCTTACTCATTTTTTCCATTGGAACATGAACATAAGCCTCACAGCCAAATACCTTGAGATGTGTGAGAGAAGGTTTCTTACCGGTCCATACCTCTTTTGGAGTCTTGTCATCCAACGCTGATGAGGGTGATCTATTGACTAGGTAATGTGTTGTACCCACTACCTATACCCATAATTATTTCCCTAACCCGACACTATTGAGCATGCACCTTTCTTTTTCCATCAATATCTTGTTAATCCTTTTTGCAATTCCATTATGTTGAGGTGTATATGGATTAGTATTCTACCTTGATATACCACACTTCTTACAAAATTATTCAAATTCATTCTCATAGAACTCTATGCCATTATCTATCCTCAACACCTTAATTATTTTCTCTGTTTGATTCTCAACAAGAGCCTTAAACTCTTTAAACCTGTCAAATACTTCAGATTTCTTCCCGAGGAAATATATCCAATTATTCCTCAAGAAGTCATCTAGAAATGAGACATAGTACATAGATTTTCCCAATGATGGAACCGACATAGTTCCAAACACGTCACTGTGAAGTAGCTGTAAAATTCCTTCTTCCCTCATTGCACCAGAGAGGAATCTTACCCGATTCTGTTTCCCATATACACAATTTTCATAGAAATAAAAATCCATAGAGAAATTAGACATACCTTCAATCATACCTTTTTTGTTTATTAGTCAAAGACCCTTCTCTCTAATATGCCTCAGTCTTTGATGTCACAACATAACCTTTCTCCAGATACTATAGGATTTCTTTCTTCTTCAACTCCAATATTAGGAACAATGGAACTATTACACCCATCACTAATAATGCTTCCTTCTATCTTATACAGATTTCCAAACCAAACTCCCTTTAGTAGCACCATTGTTCCTTGAACCATCGTGTAGGTTTCCTTTTCAAGTATTATTTTTACCCCTGCATCATCCATTTTGCTTACAAAAATAAAATTTCTATCCAATCCTAGGATGTGTAGAACACCAATTAGTGTTCTAATCCTTCCATCTATGAGCCTCAACTTGAATTTTCCTCGACCTATGATTCTGGTTGTCGAGTCATCACCTAGGAAAAAATTACCTCCATCATACCTTTCATATTCATAGAACCACTCCCTGTGGGGATTCATATGAAAGGATGCACTTGTGACAACCAACCATGCCTCATGATCTCCATGTGTTCTTGAAGAATCCAAGCACACATCCCCTCTTTCTTCCTTGGAGGTCTTTTCTTCTATAGAAGGAGATTCTTTAGATTCCTTCTTTTTCTCAACTTTGGATCTACACTGTTTCTTGTAGTGCTCTTCTTTTCCACATCTCTAGCATACCTTTACAAAATTTTTAGGAGACTTAGATCTTCCCTTAGACTTAGATATCCCACTTGAGGACTTAGATCTATTTCTTTCTTTGGAGCATCCTCTTGCAAATAATGCATCTATTCTCTATCCTTCCATGTTCTTTCGTCTCATCTCCTCTAACAACAAGGATGAGACCACTTCATCAAAATTCAAGGCAGTTGCATTACTACCTATGGCCACAACCAGACTATCCCATGAGTCTTGTAAAGAGCACAGTAAAATAATACACTTATATTCATTTGAAATTTAATCTCAACAGGTACTAACTAACTTACCATAGTATTGAAGGAGTTCAAATGCTCTTCCACCGAGTCTCCATCTTTCATCCTCAAGTTATACATCTTCTTTCTCAGGAATAATTTATTTACTAGGGACTTAGACTGATACTAATTCCCCAACTTATCCCATAAATATTTGGTTGTAGCTTCCTCTAACTCATTTAGTAATACTGAATCTAAGAGACACAGTCGAATTGTGCTCTTCGCCTTCCGATCCAACTTTTTCTAGTCATCTGTTGAAGTTCCTGTAGGTGCAGTACCTGGATCCACCACGATCCACTGATCTCTGTCCACCAATAGATTTTCCATATTGAGCTTCCACAACTCAAAAATTTTCCCATTAAACTCCTTGATCTCCATTTTCGAAATGCTCGCCATTTCTTTTCGCTTGAAAAAGTCAATACCATAGATCTCACACTCTAAGAAGGATTATCACAGTCTCAAGCCAAACCCTTGACCACAAAGGAATCCCCATGAAGCCAAAAAATCTCTGATACCAAATGTATATTTTAACCTTGTACAATATTATACTGCAAACAAATTTTGAATAAAAGAACATAAAATATACAATGGAAAATACATACATTACACACAGATTTTTCCCCTGGAAACACAAACCGAGAAAACCAACATATTCTATATTCATTCACAGTGATACATTATTTATAATACAATATACATATAGGAGCCAACAACATCCATAACCTAATGCCCTAGATTAGTCAACAACCTTAATTCCTTAACTGGAAATAGAAAACCATTGACAAAAACCATGTGCTGAAAAACCACCCAACAATGGACATGAAAATTGAGGTGACACGAAAAATGAGGAAAAATGTGACATGTTTCTCGAGGAAAACAAATTTATTGGGGGAAATACCCCCGAACCCCAGTGTAGGGAAGATAACGCCCCCCTGCAACCCCGAAAGGGGGGCTTGCGCGCCCGATGCAACATAGCATGCACTACAACTAGTTGTGAAAAGAATATAAAACATACCCATTGCATACCATTTATAGGTTATTTTTAGGGTTTTAGTTGTCTTAGGGTTTTAGTGGTAGTTTTCTTAGGGATTCTCAAGTATGGAATACCATTGGTATTGAAATGGTATGCATACCATGGTATTTCAATGGTATGCATACCATGGTATTGCAATGGTATGCATACCATGGTATCACAATGGTATGCATTGGCATTGGCATGGTATGCATTAGCATTGGCTTTGGCATTGGTATGCATTGGCACTAGCATGCATTGGCATTGGAATTACTGTTGGTATGCATTGACAATGGTATGAATTGGTATGGTATGCGTTGCCTTGTCATTGCCTTGTATGGTATGGTATGAATTTCCATTGTCGTGTATTGGTTTGGTATGCATTTCCATTGCCTTGTATGGTATGCATTGGATATGGTATGGTACAATATGAATTGCCAATGGTATGCATTGGAAATGGCAATGGTATGCATTTCCTTGCCATTGTATGGTATGCATTGGCAATGACAATGGTATCTATTGCCTTTCCATTGTATGGTATGCATTGGTAATGGCATGATATGGTATGAAAATGGTATGGTATGGTATTGTATGGTATGCATTGACAATGGTATGGTATGGTACGGTATGTTGTGCCTTGACTTGGCATGGTATGCACTGGAAATGGTATGGTATGGTATGGTATGGTATGCATTGGCATTGGTATAGTATGGTATGGTATGGCATGGTATGCATTGGAATTGGTATGGTATGGCATTGGTATAGTATGGTATGGTATGCCTTGCCTTGGTATGGTATGCATTGGCATTGGTATGGTATGGTATGGTATGGTATGGTATGCCTTGACATACCATGCCTTGACATGCCTTGCCTTGCCTTCACTTGCTATATCATGTATTTCCATACCATGCCTTTTTATACAATTCCTTGCCATCCCATGTCATGCCATACCATTCCATGCCTTTCCTTGCATTAAATTTCCATGCCATGTATTTCCATACCATGTCATTCCTTTCCATGCCATGCCTTTCCATTCATTTCCTTGCCTTTACTTGCCATGTCTTGTCTTTCCATACCATGCCTTGTCATCCCATGCCTTTCCATATCATTCCATGCCATGCCATTCCATGACTTTCCTTGAATTCACTTGTCATGCCTTGCCTTTAACATGCCATGCCATTCCTTGCCATGCCTTCACTTACCATGTCTTGTCTTTCCATACCATGTATTTCCATGCCATGCCTTCACTTTCCATGCCTTGCCTTCACTTGTCATTCCTTTCCCTGCATTCAATCACCGTTCCATCAAAGGATTCATACATAAAAAATACAATCAAAAGATTCATTAAGCATGTAATTCTACAACGTTTTATCCCATATTTCATATATAAAACTACTTGCATGAGAATTCCAATGTTTTGGCCAATGAGACATAGTGCAATTTTTGAAGAGGAGGTAGATTTTCAAGAAAACCATGTCAAGAATTTTTGGGTAGTGTAGTCACGTGATCCTTGGCTAAATATACTTTTGGGAGCTTATGGAACTTTGTTATGCTGCTTGGTTTGGATTTTATGCCCTTGGACCAAATTGGCCACATGTCCCTGAATGACTTGAAAAGGTGAATTGCAACTCACGATAAAACTCAAATAGAGACTTGAATGGGAAAACCTTCAATTGAATTGGATCCAAAGCACCGGGTTTCAACTACAGGTGCCCCAGGTTTCCACTGAAAAACCGTATCTTGGAGTATCTCCAACAATAGGGTTTTGGTTAATGGGGCATAGTGCAATTTTTAAAGAGGAGGTTGATTTTCAAGAAAACTGTTTTGGGAATTTGTGGGTAGTGTAGTCACATGATCCTTGGAAAAATAGACTTGTGGGAGCTTACAGAACTTCGTTATGTCGCTCGATTTGGATTTTATTCCTCTAGACCAAATTGGACACATGTCTGTGAATGGCTTGTAGAGGCGAGTTGAAAATAGCGAAAAAAATCAAACCGGGACCTGGATGGGAGAACCATTAGTTGCATTGGATCCATATCATCGAGTTTCACTGGGGGGGGGGATCCTCTATCATTTTTTCCAACAGAAAACCATATCTTGGAGTATCTCCGACACTAGGGTTTTGTTCAATGAGACATAGAGCAATTTTTGAAGAGGAGGTCGATTTTCAAAAATACTATGTCGAGAATTTGTGGGTAGTTTAGTCATGTGTTCCTTGGCCAAATAGACTTGTGGGAGCTTACGAAGCCTCGTTATGCTGCTTGGTTTGGATTTTATGCCCCCAAACCAAATTGGCCACATGTCCCTGAATGGCTTGAAGAGGCGAGTTGAAACTCATGATAAAACTCAAACTGGGACTCGTATGGGAGAACCGAAAGTTGCATTGGATTCAGAGAAATGGGTTTCAACCAGTGGGGCCCCTTCGCTATCATTTTTTCCACCAAAAAATTGTATCTTGGAGTATCTCTGACACTAGGGTTTTGGTTAATGAGGCATTGTGCAATTTTTGAGGAGGAGGTTGATTTTCAAGAACATTGTGTTAGGAATTTGTGAGTAGTGTAGTCACATGGTCCTTGGCTAAATAGACTTGTGGAAGCTTACAAAACTCCTTTATTCCACTTGGCTTGGATTTTATGCCCCTAGACCAAATTGGCCACATGTCCCTGAATGGCTTGAAGAGCGGAGTTGCAAATCATGATAAAAATCAAACCAGGACTCAGATGGGAGAACCATTAGTTGCATTGGATCCGGAGCACCATGTTTCAACTAGGGGGATCCTCCGTTGTCATTTTTCCCATCGGAAAACCATTTATTGGAGTATCTATGGCACTAGGGTTTTGGTCAATGAGGCATAGTGCATTTTTTGAAGAGGGGGTTGATTTTCAAGAACACAATGTTGGGAATTTGTGGGTAGTGTAGTCACGTGGTACTTGGCCAAATAGACTTGTGGGAGCTTACAAAACTCTTTTATACTTCTTGGTTTGTATTTTATGCCCTCTAATCAAATTGGCCACATGTCCCTTAATGGCTTGAAGAGGTGAGTTTTAACTCGTGATAAAACTCAAACCGAGACTCAAA